>PVIA01004030.1:0-150121 GCA_004024845.1 Tonatia bakeri
GCGTACTGCCCCAGCCCAGGGCCCACCCCCAGAGGACATGCAGACTCTTCCATCACCTGCAGTCACTCGGTCCCTGCGCGGAGGCAATTTCTGCCCCTCTGGGAGGCAGTCCTGGTCTCCGCCCTGTCCTCCCCCACCCGGAGCAGTCTTCCCCACCCGGCCCATTAGAGGTTCAACAGCCGGCCAAGGCGGTGGGGGAGGGGTGTCACTGCCGCCCTCACTGGCCACTCCAGGCCCCTCCCTCTTCCCCGCCCCCATCAGTCCTACAGGTAGCTTATGGGGGGCTAAGGAAGCCCAGGCCTCCAAGGTCACGGCCAAAGGGTCCTGCCCAGACTTGCCAGGACAGGCAGGCTCCCAGAGCCAGGAACACTCAGGCCAGGCAGGCCACGTGGGGGGCCGGGAGGGAGGGGTTTTTCCCTCCTGGGAGCTCAGCTAGGACTATGGTCTCTGTGGCCTGTCTGCCTCCCTCGCAGCCCCAGCACTTGCCCTCTTCGAGACCTGGGGTGTGGGGCAGACCCCTGAGAGTTGGAGCGTGGCCTGTTAAACCTTCCTGCATCCCTGGCCCCAGAGGGGCCGTGAGAAGCCCAGGGCAAGCGGCACCCTGTCCGGGTGAAGCTGGACTCTCACCCTCCATGGCCACCCTTGGAGAGGGGAGCTCCGGGAAGGGGTGGGGAACTGGGGAAGGGTCGGGATGGGCAGAGACCGCTGAGGGCCACCTTGCACCCCTAGGGCCTGGTACCACCTGAGCCCCACAACTCAAATGTGGCCCCAAAGGGTGGGATGCAGGTGGTCTCCCACCTGCAGTCTCCTCCCGCTGGTTCTCCCTCCAACCTCCCAGAAGTCTGTGTGCAGGGCACAGGTGTGTGTGGTGCATGACCATTTCTCAGATTTTTCCGCCTAGAGAAAAATCCCCTGCAGCCCCCGGTCCAGGGTTATGTGTGCGGGTGGCTAACCTTCAGGAGGAAGGTGAAATCTCTTTCCCAAACTGAGAAGGCTGGTGGTGTGGGGGCAGGGCCGCGGCGCAGAACAGGGAAGGACCGGCTTTGCAAACCTGCAAACCGGGGTGTGCGTTGGAGCACGAGCAGATTTGGGTCTCCTTGGGCACCAGGTGGCCGGTCTGGCATCCTCAGCTATCCAGAGTTTGGGGGCTCGAAGACAGGGCCCCCGTTCAGCGGCTCCCGGAATTTGGCTGTCCAGGAGGCGACGCAGCTCCCCATTTCGTTGTTGCCAGGATCCTGTCCCAGCGCAGCCCAAACGGGGAGCAGTGGGCGGCGGCCGCGTCCACACGGCCGTGCTCTTGAGCGGCGGCGGTGCTAACTCTGCCGCGCTCGGCTCTGAGGGCGCTGCGGGGCCGGCCAGGGCACAGGGGGAACGGAGCTGCTCCCGACGTGCGGCGTGGGCGGTCCAGGGTTCAAGGGGCGCGGGCGTCCGTGCTGCAGGCGGTGCCGGTGACTCGGGTTGCGGGGTGAGCGCAGGGCTCAGGATCACCACAAACGGAACAACAGGATTCGTTGGCGGATTTTTAAAGGCTCTGAGATGGCGCGGGAAAGCGTGGGAAAGCAATTTCGTTTATTGCTCGCTGCGGCGGTGGCTGCCCGCGCAGGGCGTTGCGGAGCCCTGCGGCGGCCGCCACTGGGTGCCGGCCCACCGTGTACTCCGTTGCGGAGGTCGCGTCAGGGAGCTCCCTGCACGTTCGGGGCAAGACGCAGGAGCCAGCTCCCTCCTGTGCCCAAATAGGGATCGCAGGCCAGTGCGGGTCCCAGTCTCTTACAAACCAAAACAAAAAACTCTGGGTTGCACCCCCCAAATGCTCGTGGCAGACCCCAGGTGCCGCAGGGAGGCGGCTGCACACCCGGGTGAAGGGAGCCCCGGCCAGGGTGTGAGCCTGCAGGCAGGGCAATTTGGACACACCGGGGCTGAGCTCGACACTGGCTACTGGCGCACATTGCTGGGAAGTCCGAGCTGGGAGCATCCTGGTCCCTGGGACCCAACTCCAGAGCCAGGGGCTCGGCACTGCTCGAGGCCTCCCGCCTGGGCAGCGGAGGGACCGGCCTCACCCCACAGCTGCCGAACTCACTGGGTGGGAGACTGGGACCCGAGTGCTGTCCTTGAGTCCTTGAGAGTATGCGGGTGACATGGGGTGTCTCTGGGGCTGGGATCAGCAAAGGGGCAAAAGGGGGCCCCTTGCCTGGTCTGGAGCAGATGAGCAGGGCTGCGGGCCAGTGTGGCGGTCCCCCAGGGGAGGAAGGATGGGGCCCCGGGTGCCCCACACCCTCCCAATCCGGAGAGAGTGCTCGGGCTGAGGATTCAACCCATGCTGTGAGACCTCGGCGCTCCATCCCCACGAGTGCCCTGCGCAGTGCTAGACCACCTGGCTTTCTCCTTCGAGTGAGTGGAGAAGTGGGTGTCACACTAGCCTGTCCCCAAGCATCCCTCTGCTCTCCGGTCGTCTGCTGCTCAGATCCGGGAGACATGTCCACCTGGGATGGGTCAGTAGAGTGTGCCCAGAGAGGACTGCCACGTCTCAGCCGGCTCGGTGGTCCTCTGTGGGAGGTGGGGTGAGTGCTGGTGGCCTGGACACCCCCGGGGGCGGTTCCAAGTCCCCGAGGTAAGGGAGGAGGACTTTCCTTCTTTGAGCTACTCAGCCTCTTTCTGAGCAGGAACCAGAAGGTGAGCAAAGTTGACCTGGAATCCAATGGAACCTGGAAACTGAGTGCCTGATAGCCTGGGCTGGGCTGAGCTCGGGGAGCAGGAAGTGGCAGGATATGGAGACCCTGGCCAGGCAGGCGCATCTGTCCCAGAGGCGGGTGCATCTGTTCCAGAGGCGGGCGCATCTGTCCCCGCCGCCCCACAAGTTCTGTAGACGGCTCCCTGGCCCCAGGGCCTGGGCACGCAGGTCTCCCAGTGCCGGCCAACCTCCTCTCCAGAGGCCAGGCCTCCCCTGGCCACCAGTCAGCCTGGGGTGCTGGTCCTGGCCGAGCAGAGACGCACCCCAGCCCTGTAGTGGGTGGACTCGGGAGTGCAGGGCAGGCCCTGGTGCGGCACTAGTGTACGCGGGCTTCTCCTGGAGTTGGGGACCCACCACACTTGCTGACACCGCCATGACATGCTGACTACGGCCCCAAAGGCCCTGCCTGACCAGCCCTCCCACATCTGACCCTCTCCCCTCCGGAGCAGTGTGCCCGAGCCCGGGTCCCCAGCTGGACCTCCCTGCTGGCAGGCGGGCTGGAGCAGGTGGAGCTCTGGCTGAAGCGGGCTCTGGGCAGCAGGAGTGGGCAGTAAAAGTGCTCTCTCCAACCCCCTGACCCCAGCAACGAAGTCCATCCGGACGCACAGAGAGGGTAGGGCGTGTCCACACAACCGGCCCACAGCCCCTGAGCTCCAACAGTCTGACAAGGGAGGCGGGAGAGCCTGGAGCCCAGGAGGCCGCTGGGGGTGGGGTGGGTTCAGGGCGCTGGGCAGCACGGCCAGGAGGCTTCACAGAGCTGGGCTCACCTTGAAAACTGCCCTTAAACCCTTCAGTGTCGATGAAAGGACAGCAGCCCCCACTTGCCCACACCTGTCTCCCCAGGTCCCCGAATGTCTTCGGGCAGGACACAGCCGGGGGCCAGGAGGACCGGCTCTGACGTCTGCTGCCCCGTTTCTCATGGAGACTCCACGAGGCCGGACCTGCTCTCCGTTCTAAGTCTGGCCACGCGGGGGCAGGGCCCGGCCAGGCCAGGGCCATGGCCTTGGGGACGGCCTGCCTGGGCTCCTCAAGCTGATCGGCCTGTTTGGAGGGAGATCCTGAAGGAGCTGCAGCACCTGTGGGGGTCAGCTCCCCACCTGTCGCCTTGTCGGCCTCGTCGCCATTCCCTCCTCCCCCAGGCAGGCCCAGCGCTGCAGTTCCACCCCCTCCCAGTAGTGCCCAGCGGGGGCGGGGGGGGGGACGGGAGAAAGGGCCTGTGCAGCCTCCTGCCCTCTCTTCCGGGCCCTGGCAAGGGGCAGGCCCAGGTGTGGAGGCCGGCCTGGCCCGGACTCCGGGGGCTCTGATGCCCCTGAGCTGCGGGAGAGAGCAGGGAGAGGACCGGGGGCTCCTGGAAGCCCGGGCCTTCCTAGCCTGGGTGTCTGCCGGGGACCAGGGCTGGGTTGGGGTTAGGGGTTGGGAGGGGATGCTCGCTGACGGTGGGCATGCTTCCCAGGCACCCTTGCATTCTCCCAGGCCTCATACCTAACCTCGCTAGGGCATGGGGCTTCCTGCACGGGGGTCTTGGGGTGCCAAAAGTCTGGCGGTATGCCTGCACTCTCTCTGCTGGCAGCCCAGCCAGGTCAGTCCCACTGGCTGCAGCTGCCTGGGCGGGGCTGGGCAGGCGGCTGCAGAGCTCGGGGGATCCGGCAGCCTTCCCTCTCGCCTCTGCCAGCGACCACCCTCCCCACCCTGGGCGGCGGTGGGCTCTGTGCCGGCCTGCAGCCATGCCCTAGTCCTAGATGGGCACAGAGAGCCTGGCAGCGAGGCCCCGGGCCTCTAGGCCCAGTGGTGCTCTGCCCAGCTCGTGGGGAAAGACAGGGTGTGCAGTGGGGTGGGGTGGGGTGGGGTAGAGGGTGACAGGCCCTCGGAAGGAGCAGTGGGCTCAGGGGCTGAGCTGCCCGTGGGCTCAGGGTCCCGGAGACCAGGCAACACTCACCCAAGGGCCCGAAATGGCAGAGCCAGCTGGGCGGCAAGCAGGGAGAACCAGAGCTGGGCAGAAAGCCCCTCCTCCATCAGGGGCAGCAACCGGGCACAAGATGGGACACCTCCGAACACTAGGAGCTCCTTGGGGTGGGGGCGTTGGAATTCCCTGGGGAAGTGCTGTGGGCTGAGGGGGCTCCCAGGGGGAAGGCCCAGGGCACCGCCCCCCTTGGGCTCCTGCAAAGTCTGGCTGTCAGGCCTTTCCTCTGGGACAGCTTCAGCCATGTGCCCCTGCCGCCAGTGCCTCTGCGGGGAATCAGGCTAGTTCAGGGGGTGTCACTGTTTTTACGCTCAGGGTGAGGGTCCGGAGTGTAGGTCCCAGGGGCTGCGCTGCTGTCCTCACAGCACCAGGCGAGGGAGGGGCCTGGCCAGGAGGGCCCCCAGCCGCAGAGACCCCGGCTGGGTGGGCAGGACCCCTCCCAGGCTCAGGCTGACGCTGGGGCAGCTCCGAGTCCTGCTCCCCGGCAGAGCCCTGGTTCTCCAAAAGGCACCGGCGTAAGTGCCTCCGCTTACTTCCAGTCGGTTCTCGACTCCCGGACAGACGCCCGGGCAGTGCTCGCCGTCCCCACCAGGCCCTGTCCCGTACCCCCAGCCTGCGCCCTGCCGGCCCCTCTGTTGCCGGTCCTCGGAGTTTGAGGGCTGCGGGCAGAAGAAGCACCCGGTCGGCTTCCGCCATCCTTCTCCACCTGCTGCACCGGCCCTCCCGTCCCCTACGCACCTGGGCCACGAGAGGCAAGGGGGGAGTGTCCCCAGAGGACCTGGTCCCTGGAAGTGGTCCCGCTCCGGCGAGCGCCGCTGGGTACTCACCTGGGGGCCAAGGAGGCAGAAGAGCGCAGGCTGTCCCAGGGCGGCGAGGTGCGGGGACGCCCGCGGTGCGGACGGCTGCCCCCGCGCTGCCTCCCGGCGCCGGCGAGTTTCTCCCCGCAGCTCGGAGCAGGACGGAGGGCGGCGGGTCCGAGTTTCGCCCGCGGGCCCCGGGCAGTGGCGGAGCGCGGAGCTGGCGGCGCTGGCGCTGCTGTTTTTGAGCCGCGGAGTCCGGAGCAGCGGCGGTTGGGTGGGGGCGAAGGGGAGGGGCAGGGGCAGGGGAGGCCCGTGGGGGTCGGCGGCCCGGAGGGGCTTCGGCGGAGCCGGGTTCCGGCGCTCGGACCCGGACACCCCCTCGGGCGATCGCGGGGCAGGGGCGGGGACCGAGGGGACAGACGGGGAGAAAAGCGGGCTGGGGCGACGGCGAACGCAAAGCTTTTTAATTAGCACTGACATGCGAGAAAACGAAGCAAACCCAGCCAGACCCGCGTCCGAACTGTCCTCGCGTTTGCCCCCAGATCCAAGGAAGCCGCCGGGGCCAATGGGGCCGCCACTCCATCTTCAGCCGGCGGGCGGGAGTCGCCGCGCAACGCGACGCAGGCGAAGGGTGGGGGGATCGTCGCCTCGCCTCCGGGGCCACCTGGGTCCTTTTAAAGTGTCCGGGGTGCGGGCCCCGGGCGGGAGCGCCAAGCCCGGAATGTTTTCTTAAAGGGCCAGTTCCGAGCTGCGCTGCAAAGGGGGGTGGGGGAAGGGGGCGGGGGGAGAGAGAAGTGAGGTGAAGCCCGGGAAGGCCGAGGAGAGCCCCCCAATCCCGCGCCGGGGCGGCGGGCGGCGGCGGCGGCGGCGGCGGCGCGACGATGAGGATGATGAATACATTGCAAAGTTTTTTTGGCCCCGGCGAGGGGTGTCAGATTGAGTGCTCTGTGCGCATGTGCGAAGGTGTCCAAACTGACAATGCTGGGGAGATGAAGATAGTGTGTAGCTGCTTCTGGACTCAAGGAGGAGGAGAGAGATTCCGTGAGCCGACACCATGCGATCCAAGGCGAGGGCGAGGAAGCTAGCCAAAAGTGAGTCTCCTGCGCTCGGCCGCGCCGCGCCGGCGGGCCCGGGCCGCGGGGCCGGGGCGGCCGGGCCAGGGGTGCGCGTCGGGGCGCGGCCGGCGCGCCTTAGGCTCCCGGCCCCCGGATCGGCCGCGCGGCCCGGGGGCTGCTCCGCCTCCCGCGCTCCGGGGCGGCCGAGCTCGGCGCGGAGGCTCGGGGCGCCGGGCTGCGCGCTCCCCGAAGGCGCCGGCCCCCTCCTCGCCGAACCCCCTCCCCCCCCGTCAGGCGCTCGGGCCCGGGAACCCGAGGCGCGCGGTGGGGGCCGGGGAGGGGGGCGGAGGGGGCGGGCTGGGGGTGGAGGGGAGCGAAAAGCGAAAGTTAGCGAAAAGTTGACGAAAGGGGAGAGCAACTTTTCCTCCTCGCTCGCTCTCTCCCTCTCTCTCCGAGTGGCTCTCAGTCCTGGTCAAATCATATTCCGGGCTTTTGAAATAGTGGGCGCTAGAGCACCGCCTTTGGCGTCCGCCAGCCGGGCGCAGAGGAGGGAGACCCCGAGCCGGGGAGGGGGCGGAGGAGGGGGCGCGGGCCGGCGCCCACCGGCTCCGCGGGCGCGAGGCAGGGCTGGCAACGGCAGGACGGCCGCAGCCCTTGGGGAGTAAAATGGAGACGTTTTCCTGGGCTCGGAACTGCGGTCGTGAAGTTCATTCCCAAGTGGTGCCCCGCGCGGCGGAGGGCGCTCCTCCGTGCCTCCGGCAGCCCACGCGGGCCGCCCAGGCGCGGGTGCCTCCGGCAGCAGCGTCCCCGCCCGGCCGCCTTCCGACCCGCCGCCGCCACCGCCTGCACCCTCGGCCCCGCTCGGACCCTTCTACGCCCGCTCGCCTGGCACAGCCGTGGAGCCCGGCGGGGACAGAGCGGCCCGGCGAGACCGCCGGGTCTCGGTCTTACTTTCTCTTTCGCTCCGTCTCGGGCTGAGCCCCGGGCTGCACGCGCCCAGCCTGCCGAGTCCAAGTCCTCGCCTCCGGGTCTCCGCCGCCGGCCTGGTGCTGCCGCCGCCCGCACCGCCGCCGCGCCTCCGGGCCACCCGTGCACCTTCCACGCCGCGGCGCCAGCGTTTCGGGCCGCGAGGCCCCCGGGCCTGGAGTTGCGGCCCGAGAGGCGGGCAGGTGGGGGCGGAGGCGGCCGCGAGACCGGGCGAGGGCGGCTCCCGCAAGCCCCGGCGGAGGCCCGGCTGCAGCGAAGCGGCGAGCTCCGCGCAGAGTGGAATCCGCGTCTCCTGCTCTCGCCGCCCGCTTCTCCGCCGGCCGCCAGCCCACGGGCGGAAGGGGAGCCCGGCCTGCTCCCCTTGGGATCCCCGCCCGACCACCAGGCCCTTCAGTCGGTTCCTCTTCAGCCTGACTCTGTCGTGCCCGGCGGCGCAGCACTCGCCGACCCCAAGCCTGAGCTCGGAGGGAGTGAAACTTGCGAGTTTTCCGAGGAAGTTCTGTTGTCCGTGTTCGGTATTCGGCCTGGCCTGGCTAGGCAGGACAACGGCTCCGAAGTCGCAGGCCGTTTACGGGGTCTGTCCGGGAAAAGCAGGTCCCAGCCTACGCAGGGTGCCCCTGGGCCCTGCCGGTGGCGGTTGGGACCCTTCGTGGAGGCGCCCCTTTCTGGCCAGGCTCCTCTGCCTGGGGCTCCTGGCCTGGGCGCCCCCAGCCTTCTCCGCCTCCCATGACTTCTGGCCCCTCTTGGTGCGAATGGGGTCCCCTTTTCAGTGCTGGCTCCGCAGCCCCAGCGCTACCTGCTTGCGGGCATGTGGGGTGTGTGTTTCGTGTGCACGTTCAGGTCTGTGTGTGCGGGAAGGGCCGACTCTAGATTCTCAGTCAGGACTGCCAGCCACCTGGGTCAGGCTCTCTCCGGGAAGGGCCCGAAGCTGGGAGAGAAAGTGGAAGGTGGCCTCCTTCTCCTGGCCTTCGCTGCAAGCGAGAGGCAGCCCCGGAAACTTCCCACGCCCGGCAGGCAGCCAGCCTAGCCCCCGGTCTGGCCGTCAGCACTCCGTCTTCTCCGCCCCAGCAGGTGGGGAAGGCTGCCGCCGGGTCAGAAGGGCCAGGCCCTGCTCGGGGCCCAGAAAGGTGCCTGGCCGTGCCCTGCAGCGTGGCCTGGGTCTGCAGAGCGTGGCCAGGGGTCCAGCCGTGCACAGATGTCCTTTCCCAGGAGTCCTTGGGGAGGAAAGCACAGGCCAGCATGTCTGCCAGGCCCAGGCCCAGCGGCAGCCCCCACAGGGCAGGCACCAGGAAGCCCCCCCAGGGCTGGGTCGGCTGCCCCCAGCCACCCCTGAGAAGGTGGCCCAGCAGGCACGGAAAGGAGGCTGCCCCCCCGACACGGTGGAGCACAGGACCCACGGAGGAATCTTATGTCGATGGACAGTATTTTAAGCAGATGTGGATGTCCCTGGGGACCTGGCTCCGTTACCTGAATCTGGGGCAGAGGGCAGCTCCAGGGCCTCCATCAGACGCCGCCCCCCCATCCCCCCCCACACCTCCACCCCTGGGCCACATCCTAGCCAGGGTCAGGGGCTGGGGCTGAGCAGAGAGGTCATGGGTAAAGGACAGTGTGCAGGGCTGAGCTGGGCCTGCGGCCCCGTGCCAGGCAGGGAAGGACATCCAGGTCTGTGGCTGTGACCCCCGACACAGGGCTGGGGGCTCCCCCAGAGGTGCATCTGTGTTTCCTCAGAACCCCACTTCAGGGGGACTCTCCTACTGGGCCTGCAGGCTGGCTGAGCTGGTGGCACTTGGGGGCCCACTCCTGGATTCAGCTGGGCTTCCAAGGGCAGAGGCCCCTGGGAAGTCCAGGCCTGGGCTGCTGGGAAACCCACTACCTCCTCAGCCTGGACTTGGGGGGCTGGGGGCAGAGCGAGGGCAGCTGGGGTCCCAGGTCCCCTCACACAGGCCTGTGGGGAAATGAGACCGTCTCACCGCCCATTTAAAAATCTGAGTGCCTGACAAGAGCTTGGAGTTTCTGCCTCCGCTATGAGTCAGGTGGGCAGGTGGGTGGGGGTGTCAGCACAGCTGTGGTGCCCTCCTCACCTGTGCGGGGAGGGGCCTCTGTGGGAGCTGCCCGTGAGCGAGGCTTGATTGGCACGGAGGTCACAGTCCCCAGGTCCTAGTTGCCACATACCCCAGGCCTGGGAATGCTGTCCTTGGGGTGATGGCTGCCCAGGTCTCGGGGTGGGCTGGTGGCCCCTCCCTGAGCTGGAGGTGGCCCTTTGTATCCCTTTGTGTGTATTCAGGCTGACGTGTGAGACAGGTTGGGAGCGGTGGGGCTGGAGGCCGAGCTCCTGGTGGTCGCTCTCCCCCGACACAGGCCGGGCTCCCTCGTCCCTTCTGGGCTCTGCCTTTCTCCCACCCTGGGTGCATCTGCCCCTCCACGGGTTCTCTTCCCTGAGCCAGGACGGCAGCCTCCTGTTCGGACGCCTGGGAGGGCCACAGCACCAGGAAGCGTCCGGCGGTGGCGGAGCGTCCAGCCCGCTTCGGGCGAACACGCGGAGGCCGAGGGGAGGGCGGGGTGCAGGGCTGGCGGCCAAGGCCAGGTGCCCCTCGGCAGCTCTCGCCGAAGCCCAAGGGCTCTGATTTCGCTGCTGGCCTGCGGGTGGGCCCTGGCCAGAGGCCTGCGGGAGAAACGCGGGGGGTTGCCAAGTCCTGTGAGTGAAGTGACCTGCGGCAGCTTCCCTCAGGAGGGCATCGCTGCTTTCCAGCGTCCCGGCCACCGACGCTGCTGTCGTCCGCCTGGACGGAGCAGGTGCGGGCCAGGCCTTCCAGCCTCCTGGCCCTCAGCTGCCCCACTCCCTGCATCCCCATCTGGGCAGAGCATGGGGCATGGGACCTGGTACCCGTTTCTGCTGAGAGGCCAGGTGCTGGCGGTGGGGTGGGCAGAGACTCCCCCCACTGGTCCCCTGGGGGAGGCAAGCCAGCTCTCTGGGCCACTTTGGGCGCCATTAGCCCCCTGTTTTATTCAATTAGGAGGCAATTAGGGATCCTTGGGGGGCTGGGCTGGTAATTAAGGTGATGTATAATTAGAGTTTCAACAAAAATTATCCAGGATTAAAAATCTTTTGAGTAATTTCGTTTAAAAATCTTAAGTAGCGCTAAACACAATTTATCAGGCTTTGAATCAGCCCCTGGACCACGTCTAGATCGCCGCAGCCCTTGTCTTCGGGGCGGGAGGACGAGGAACAGCCAGGGCGCCGTCCCCGTGCGCCAGGGAAACTTCGCGCCGCGGAAGGAGCGGCCGGGCCTCGCTGCGGGTGCAGCACGGCCTGCGGCACGGACTCGGCGGCTGAGGGCTGCAGACGGCGCGGGCCGACCGGGCGCGGAGCCTGAGCCGCGGAATGAGCCGAGGGTCGCTGCAGCGACTCTCAGTTCTGCGTTCGCAAAGTCACTGCCCAGGACTGCGCAGAGGGAGCAGCGTCCGAGTCTACACCGCGCAGCCGGGTTGTGACGATGGCTGTGTCCCGGCGCCTCTGACCTCAGCCCGGCCGCCGCTGTGCCCCCTCCCCTAGGGCCCGGTCCAGCCCCGAAGGTCTCTGCCTCTGAGCTTCCCTGGGCGGGCGGGAGGGCGGGCTCCGCACCCAGGACCCCTGACTTTTGACCCAGGCTCTGCAGGCGGGCAGGCCCAGTTTGCGGCAGCTTCTTGGACCCAGGCGCAGAGAAACAGGGAGAGCCTGGGTCTCAGTCGGGGCAGTGAGGAGAGGAGAGATGGTCCAGGGGTCCGGACTGAGGTGGAGTGGGGGTCAGGCTTCCCAGGGTTGGCCCAGCTCCCGCAGAAGCCCTCCTGGCCGTCTCGCTGTACACACCTGTCGGCTGCGGAGCCGGCAGCCTCCGGAGCCGGCTGCGTTCCTGCCTGCTCTTCCGCCCCCCAGGAGAAGGTCAAGGTTCCCTTTGAGGCAACTGCAGTCACATGGAAGACGTGACCCCACCCCCCTTCACTGACCCTGGGAAGGATGCAGTGTGGCTGGCTGGCACCATTTTAAGGGTGAGAAACCCAAGGCCCAGACACAGAGAGGTCAAGTGACCCACGCAGGTCACACAGCCAGTTACGGCTGAAACGGACTATCCCTTAAGTAAAACCCTCCTAGGTCTCTCCTTTCTCGACCTCACCCCAAGAGTGAACCACAGGTATTTCCATAGGATTTATTCTGAGGTGCTGGGGTTTTGGCATCTCCCCGGGGCCAGGGCTGGGCTTGTGGCAGTTCAGCCCTTAAAAAGCAGGTGAGACTCGGGTGTGCTCCCAGCTTGTGGGGGAGCTGGCTGCCTGGGGCACTCAGCCTCCTCCAGGGTGGGCTCTTCCGTGGTTGTCCCCGCCCAGGCCGGCAGGAGGCCTCCCCACCCCCCACACCCCCACACAGTGCTCCTGGAGTCCTCTTCCAAGGGCAGGTGCAGAACAAGGGAGTGTCGACCACCTGCCTGAACCCCCCACAGAGTGCCTTTGCCTGAGCAAATGCAGGAGGTGCAGGGCCTGTCAGCTCCCCCTCTGACCCCCAACCAGGCAGCCTGGGAGAGGGGGACCTGACACAGGGCTGGGGGGAGCTGGGGCTGTAGTCACCCGTCCAGTCTGGACCCAGTGCTGGTCTTCAGGCCTGGGCCCTACAGGCTCCGGCCACGGTGGCCGTGCTGGGCCAGCTGCACACCCCAGCCCCTGCAGGCCCAGAAAGGGGGGGGGCAGCCCCTTCCTGCTCTCGGGGCCTCACCATCCAAACTCCTCCATGGTGCGGAGGTGCCGGGCGGCCGGCCTGGCCAGACCCTGCCAGACTCCGGGGAACATGCAGTGCCCGGAGCTCACGGACAGCAGTGCTGCGCTGCGAGATACATATTTGTTTAATAGTTAACATTCTGGGCAAAAAAATAAATAAATAAAAAAAGAGGAGGCAAGGCAGATTCTGGTGAAGGCTTTGCTTATTTTATATCCACTATAACTATTTATGTCCATGAAAATTGGCTTAATTATATCAATGGAATGTTTCTTTTTCAATTCTGTACGCAATTAGTCCATCTTGCCGGCTGCAATTTATTTTAATAAAAAAATAAACCAGTGGTGTGTTCAGTTCCTCGTCCCCTGGGGACAAATGCGATTGGTGTGTTTAATTTCATTAACTACAATGCGGCCTACTGGAAAAATGTATAAAATCAGCTTTATACAGCTTAAACACTGGCATTTGAAACAAATCATTATTGCATTAGCTGTCACACTGGTAATTCTAGAATCTAAGGAAAAAAATATATTATGGCTGTTTTTATAACCCCTTGCAAATGCACTGTTAAAATAATTTATAATCACTCGGAAACGTGGCTGGGTCTCGGGGAATATTCTATCTGCTTGCACGAAGGCGCCGCATCTTCCCCAGCTCATTTTGCCTCCTGTCGTGCGAGCCGCTTCCGGCCCCGAAGCCTCATCTTTCAGGGTGGACGTGGCGGAGGCTCTCCGGACACAGCCGCAAGGGGCACAGGCTCCATGTTCAAGCTGGCTCTCAGGGTGGCGACAGAGGCGTCTGAAATCCACCTGGGGTCAGAGGGGACCCGCAGGCTGGGGACTGGGAGCTCTGAGTGCACCTGGCCTCCCCCCAGCCCTCAGCGGGGAATGACGAAGGGCTCCGGACCCATGCAGGGCCCTGCAGGCCGGGGAGCCGAGCCTCCCGTGGATGTGGACGGTGCTCCCCTGCCCCAGCCTGGGGGCGCAGCCCCTGTGTGTGCTCGCCCACTTGGGACGCCGGGGAGCCGGTGGCCAACACCTGTGCCCTCACTGCACACGGGGATGACAGTGCAGAGGGAGCCTGGCTAGGGACCTCTCAGACTCGCTGCTTCGTGGGCTGTGTGCACTTGCTGCAGGTACCCCATCGGGCGTGGGTGTGGAGGGTGGGCCCCAGCATGTGTGTGGGATCGGCTTCCCCCGCTGAGGGCCCAGCCAGGCCCAGGTGGACTGTGCCACCCATGAGGCAGAGGCAGGGGATGGGACCCTGGCTCCTCAGCCCCCGGGGAATATGGCTGGGTCTGCCAGGAGGGCTGCTGGGCAGAGCGCTGCCTGCCCCCCAGGTCCGAGAGGTGCTGTGAGGAGTCCCAGGTGGTGCGGCTGTGGCCCTGCGGGGCGGCTGCTGGCCTGTCCCAGAGTGGGGAAGGGCGGGGGGCCACCGCCCCTGTGCAGGCACCTTCGGGGGCTTCTCGGGGCTTCCCCGGCCCCAGGGCATGAGCACCGGTGTGAGTGGGAAGTGGAGACCTTCATGGGCTTGGCCTAAGGCCTGGGACTGGGGCTGCTGTCCTCCCATGTCCAGGGATTGGGGCTCCCAGGCCCCCTGGGGATTTCCTGGGGAACTCCCAGAAATGTCCCTGGTCACTTGCCCCCTCATTAGCCCCCTGACTCGCCCAGGTAGATTCAGGCAGATGTGATTTTTCTCCTCTGGACACAGTGAGTTCCGTGCAGTGGTGTCAGGCTCGGGGCTCACAGGCTCATCGTTTCCTGCTGGGCGGGAGATCCTGGCCCACGTCTTCCCGATCCCTGCCCTTGAGGACCAGGCCTGTGTCCACAGGCCCCGTGTCACCTCCATGCGCCCAGGGTGTGCTCTCAGGTTCGGGGTTTGCTCTCTGTCTGCTGAGCTGCCGAGTTGAGAAATAGTGGCTTTGTCTGCCTCCCTCCTTGAGAAAGAACAACGGAGCCAGATGCTTCCTGCAAACATCACATCCTGGCCCGAGGGTGCCCTGGACGCTGCTCTGAGGCCTTGCACGGGCCCTGCGGTGGCCGCCGCTGGGCAGGTTGGGGGCCCTCTGTCCACTCCAGCTCCTCAGGGTGTGCATTGCACTGCCGGGCCCAGGCGCGGCCGCCGGTCGCCTTCGTGAAACCAGGGAGAGGGCAGCCTTCGGGAGGGCACAGTGAGGATGGCTCAGGTGGAGGGATGCTGGGTGTTTGTGTGAGCGGCCACGCCGCACCTGCTTCCATGGCCGCCCTCGAGTGGGGGCGACTGCACAGAAGGTTCTGGAAGGGTCTGGCATGATGTTTGCTGTGCGTTCTTGGCTGGAAGGCCGAGGCCCTGGGGCAGGTGGGGGGCAGTCAGAATGGCGGGTGAGCCCCACTCCAGACAGGTCAGGGCACCCCCGACATGCTGCTTCTCCAGGCTGAGAACTGAACTTTGGTTTTATGTCCTTGGCCTGGGAACCTGCTTTGTGGTCCTTGGCCTCCTGACCTCTGTGGTGTGGTCAGGGGCCCTGCAGGGCGCAGCCAGGCCAGGAGGAGGTCGTGGACCCCCTCACCCCATGCTCTGACTGTGGGGCCCAGGCCACCCGCTGGTCTGCCCAGCTCGGCCACAGGCCCCTTCAGTTCCTGCCGTGGACCCCACGAGGTCCTTCGCCCAAGAGTTCATTCTCAAGCTGGGAGGACAGGTGCGAGGTCTGTGCCGGCCCCTCTGATGGGCAGCCAGGTGTTCACCATGCTCTGGGACCAGTGACCTCCCCACCCCGCTGCCCCCCTGCCACCTCCTTGTCCCGTCTGCCATGCTGGGCATTTTCCATCCTGACATCTGTCCTCGGGGCTTGGACAGCTGCTGACATCTGCCAGCTCCTTCCTATCAGAGGCCTCCTTGTCCTATAGGGCCTGGGGGTCCTCTGCTGCTGGGTGGCTTAGGTCCATCTGCTCCTTCACCTCTGGCCCTGGCGCTTAGCATGTCATCTGTCCATGGCCCTACTGTGTGCGAGGCCCTGAGACATGGCTGAGGGTCTCAGGCAGTGGCAGGCTGCTTGGCCCGGTGGGTGACGGGGGGCGGGACGTTCAGAGGAAGACTCAGTCATGCCATCGTGCTCTGGCCCATGTGGGGATCTGGGGGTTGGAAGATGCCCCCAGACCCTTTGCATCACTGGCCAGCAGTGCCTGTCCCAGACTCTGGGCCTCCGTGTCTGAACCGTTGGGAAGGGGATGAAGCCAGACCCAGCCCAGCAGGCTACTGCAGCCTCAGCATCTCGGAGATGGCCAGCTCTCCCCATCCCTCGCCAGCCCCTCCACCAACTGCTTTATTTCAAATGAGGCCACAGGAGAGGGCGGGCGGGAGGGAGGGAGGTTGGGAGGTTTGTGCCCGTCTTAGCTTCTGGGGCCTTGCCCTCTGTTTTCAATTCAGGGGCCCAACGGCAGCTCCTGCGGCTTCTCCCGGTCCCTGGGTCAGGCGCTTCAGCGCCTGGAGATGATGCCTGGGCACAGGACCTAACCGGCCTGGCCCCCTCTCTGGGGACACAGTCTAATCCTGCGTCTCTGTGCCGAGGTGTGGCTCTGTGCCGGAATGCGGGTTTACAAGAGAGCCTCCGCCGCCCTTTCTAGCTGCCTGTCTGAGGGAAGGGCGGGCGCACAGGGCGCTCCGACCTTCCTGTCTGCTCAGTGGGCTGATCCCGCCGCTACAGAGAGGCTGGCTCACTAGGCCTCCAAGCACTGACGGCAGACCGCAAACCAGGCTCATGGGACGAGCCCCGCGGTGGCCGTCACCCACCTTTGTCCGGCACCTCCTGCCCCCAGCTGCGGTCAGTCGGCCACCTGCCCCTGCTCTGGCACTTCTGTGCCCTCAGATGAGGCTCCCTTGAGAAGGCTCAGAACGAGGCCCAGAATTCACCCACGGGCACTCTCTTCCTCAGTCCTGGGAAAGTGATGTGACTAGTCCTTGTCTACTGTTTTGGAAACGGGCATCTCTGTCTGGAGCTGACCGGGTCGATCGCCCTTTCCAGCCCCAAGTTCGGAAGTAGCAGCTGGTCCCTCCTCCCCCTCCTTGTTGCCCTGCTGGTCCAGCCCTGACTACCGGGTGGTCCCGGGGACTGGTTCTGGGTGTCAGTGTGGTGGAGCCACCCTGTTGCAGGGCCCGGGGCCTCTGTTGGAGGGAGGGAGCTTATGTAGGACCCACAGCACGTCTCTGGCTCAGGGAACACCGCGCCACTCCAGGCCCCTGCCAGCAGCGTGGGGCACCGCGTCCACGGGGCTGTGCTGCTGTCCTCTCCCCCACCACCTGCTCGTCCCTGCCCAAGGATCCTGGCTTTCCCTGCAGATTGCCCCAGCTCCCATTCCTGGAGAAGCGGTACATCCTGGAGCTAGCTTGACGGCCGGGGAGTGTTGTCTTGCTGCCCGAGGGAACATGGCCTCTGACGCAGGCCCTTCGTCTGGTCGGTGTGCTGGCACAGCCTTCAGGACCCGTGCAGATGTGTCCACCTACATGTGTGTTCTCTGCGTGTTCACGCATACATGTGCAAACGTGGATCCGACATCTGAGATGGACCCTCGGGCCTTTTTGTTTTGCCAGGGATGCTGTGGTGTCCCCAGACACCTGTGCTTTGCAAGGAGCCTTTCACCTCCGCTGCCCCCCACACTGCTGAGGCCTCCGCAGCTGCCGAGGCCACAGCTGCAGCCGCTGGGCCGGCCCGGGGCCGTTTGCAGCCGGCTGGCTGTATGGGGAGAAGAGCCTGAAGTTCCAAGGTGGAGAGAGGGCGGTGTGCCAGCGCTTTCCTGCCTGTCTCTAACCCCCTAAAGCAACAAAGACACGAGGGGCTGTTGAGATTGCCCCGGGCCCCGGCGCTCACGCGGAGAAAAATTGGGCCCTCTGGAAAGATGACAGAGTTATGCGGCCAGTGTCGGGTTGCGAGATAATGGTGTGCCTGTGTGTGAAAATATTAAATTGCACTCACACGTCTGTGCGCGCCTCTCTGAACAGGGATTCGGTTCCCGCCTGGGCTGCGCAGGAAGCTAGTGAGTGACGGGGCACAAATGCTCTCCGGGAACATCGGTGGGGGCAGGGGGGACGCCCCACGCCATCCTCTCTCCCGGCCCACCGGCCCATCCTTTTATTGAATGAAATAGCCCGACACCTCGGCTGATTATTTATTTATTATGTTAGCGGAGGGGACGCTATCAGAGACAGATCAATTTTCGCCTGGAAGGGATCGGACTTGATTTAAAAATAAGACCCGCTAAGACGTGCAGGGCCCATCCTTGCATCTGCCAACGTTCATGTCGTGACTCTGAGGGCCGTCCCTGCATGGCTGTGCCCTGCAGCCCCAGCCAGAGGCCAACTCCACGGGGCCCAGCCTGCACCCCTTCCAGTGGGCCCATCACGGCGCAGGAGGTCCGGGTCCGTGGCTCCTTCCGAGCCCATGAAACCTGAGAGCAGCCAGTCAACTGGGGGCGGTGGGAGAGTTCCACGGGGCCCACGGAGGCCCGGCGTCTCTGATAAGAAGCTGGTGAGATGGGGTCCTGGTCCCCCCGTTCACGGACTCGCCCCGTGTTCAGGGGGCTCGTGTGTTTGTGCACGCACGTGTGTGATGGGGAGGGGTGGAGCTTTAGTGGCTGCACGTTTGGCCGAGTGTCCTGACGAACAAAAGGGCTGGGGAAAAAAAGCAGTGGGTGGAAAGAGCGCTCAGAAATCAGGGGGCAGATAGCTGGCCCAAGGGGGACTCTCGTTTCCCGGCTCGGCATCAGAATCACAGAGCGCGGAGGCCCGGGTCTTAACTTTCTCCCCATCGAAGGTGTTAATCTTACCTTCCAAAGGTTAGATAAAGCCGCTCAGAGCTGCTGTGTGTTATTGAATCTCGTCTGCTAATTACGGCGGGGACTGCTCCGAGGCCCCTCTTGGCCTCCCCCCGGGCCCCGGGCTAGCAGCCTGGGTAAGGAATCTCTCTTTGCTCCAAGTTCTCCCTTTACCCCAGGTTTTAGGTTGCCTCCAATCCTGACAGACTACCCTTGTTCAAAGGGGCGGGGGCACTGATGACCAGGCGAGGGTGAGAAGCCCATTACGGCAGCCGGGCCCTGGCTGCCCCTCGGGAGTCCCCCTCCTTGACCCACAGCCGCAGCAGGAGGAGGGAGGGAGAGGGCGGGCGTGGAAGAATGCTGCCCGGCGCTTTCTGACAAAGAACGCCCGATTCTTTATTCACCGGGCAGAATAATGCTCGGCCTCACCTGCGGGGCCTGCTGGCTGGTGGGGGGACGCAGGGAAGCGGCCTGCAGGCACATCCACGAGGCCTGCCGCGGGTTCTGAAGGACACCCGGGCCTTTGGGATGAATTTGGGCCTCCTGGGGGAGCCACAAGGAGGGCTGGCATCTCTGGGCTCCGATTGCCATCAGGTGGGCACGGCCTGGCCTCAGGGCCCAGGGCAGAGGAGGCCCCCAGGGGCTGGCGTCACCACGACACCCCTCCCTGAGCCCGTGCCCCTCACAGAGTTTATAAAAGTGAACCAGAGCAAAGCTTGCTCTTCTGCCCAGCCCCGGAAGCAGAGGGACCCAGGGTGTTGGGCCACCGGCAGGGCTAGGTGATGAAACCCTGGACCCTGGCCACTGGTCTACCCTAGGGGGCTCTTGGTCTGCACTCCCCAAACTCCAGATGGGATGAGTGGTCCATCACCTTGGGCCAAACCTCAGGAACCTACAGTCCGGCTTGCCGGCCGAGCGTGGGTGCCCAGGGTGGGAGGAAGGTGGCCAGGGAGTGTCCGGGTCGTGGTGGCAGCCTGCCCCCCCGCAAGGGAAGATTTTCTGCTCCCTGAGATCTTCAGAAGATCAGGCCCCTGCAGGTCCCTGGGGAGCATCTCCAGGCCAGTGTGACCGGTGTCAGAGGGACAGTGGCCCATGCTTGAGCTGGAGTCGCCCTGGCCAAGGCAGACACAGGGGAGCTGCAGACGAGCGGGATCCCTGGGGTGGGCAGACCCCGACTTGCCGAGGAGTCCTGCAGCAGAGGGTGGGTTCCATTTCAGCTGGAGCTGGGAGGCCCCAGGAAACATCTTTCACCTCATCAGGGCTGAGGGTGGGGACCTGCGCCAGCCAGCTCCTGGGCTCCCCGGCTGTCCCACCTCTGCTGGGTCCGGACAGAGCAGGGAACCATGGCCCGTGTCGCAGGCTCCCTCCTTGGGGCCTTCAGCCTGGCCCTCAGGGCTGGCCCCCTCCCAGGGCGCAGGGTCTGTCCCTGCCGCTGCTCCCCCAAGTTGCAAGAGCTGGGCGGGCGCCTTCACCACCTGTGCAGAAGGGCGCCTGGGGGAGGTCGGGACACAAAATGAGATCCGTGTGCCCGATGTGGGCGAGCACCCGTGTCCCCCGTCCACATGACCCCCACTTTCTCCCTCCTCTGGATTATCACAGGAGGCTCATGAGGTCCCCCTGGCCCCCCATTTCTGACCGGCTCCGATGGGACACAGGGAGGGGCCAGGGCCTCACATAGGAAGTGACGGTGGGTGTGGTGTTGGTGGGGCATGTGACCATGGCGTGGCGATGGCTACTACTGTCTGCGGGGGCCGGGGCATTCACTGTTAGCAGCAATGTTGGGTTTCTGGAACTTTCTGAGGCCTAGTTGAAGGCAGAGTTGCATGGGAGCATGTGGCTTACAGGTTTCAGAGCTTGCAGGGAACAGCATTTTGGAGACTAGAGAGGCAATGAATCTGACCAATATGGGCTCACATCTGCACAGGCCCTGGTGCAGGCGTGCGGCACGAGGAGCCGGCCCACGGTGCTGGAGGGCTGGTGGGGTGCTGGGAGATGCTGACAGGGCGCGGTCTGCACGGCCTGGGCAGGCATCTGCGTTCGGGCCCCGGGGCACCAGCCACCGAGTCTCCAGTGGGGAGGTGCCTGGCATTGGGGGAGCCTCTCTGAGTACCCCCTGAGAGCACCAGGGCCTGGGCCCAGCCCTGGGAGTGGGCCTTGTTTTTGGGGGGCCTCTTGTTCAGTATAGTTCAGGCGGTCTGGGGGAGTCGAGCGGCAGGTCCCACAGCTGAGGAGGGACGCTGTTCCTCTTCACTGCGTGGCTATCCAACTGACATCTGATTTCTGAGAGTGTATCTTTGATGTCACCCTGGGGATGGACTTGGGATGGGCTTAGGACTCGCTTGGGGAATTGCAGAACTATGGGCTTCTGTATTCAGTGTGTGCACGCACATGCACGCACCCACACAGGCACACACACATGGACTCATGCACGCACATGTGTGCACACGCGCACAACCATGCATAGCGTGCACTTGCAGGAGTCACACAATATCAGTGTATCCATGTAACACACACATGCACATGTGTACACATGTGGTGCCATGAACCATACTCTGGTTTTCGTCTTGGGTGATTCAGGAGACGGACGCATAGGCAGACATGTCTGCAGGGGAGGGGAGCTGGCGCTGGGTGTCCTGGGACTATCAGCTTGTAGAGGAGAGGGAGGCTGGGGCTGCAGAGGCCAGGCATGGCGGGGGTCCCTGCTGGAGGGGGGTTTTGGCATCCGCCCGGCAGGGTAAGCCTGTCTGTCCCTCCTCCCTCATCAGGACGCTGGTGCGCTGGGCCTGGGGTGTCGGGCTGCCCCCCGGGGACGGGGCGGGCAGTGGCCTCCCAAAGCACAGGCAGGACGGGTGGGATCTGGTGTCCTGCATGTCCAGGGCGGGGGCCCAGGGTCCCGTCTGGCCCTTTCAAAGGGACATTCGATCTGAACCCTGGGGCCCGGTAAGGAGACTCCTGAACGAAGCTGCTTGGGGATCAGAAGCACTCGGTGCCGGGAGAGCACTTTGCGCCGTCCTGGGCTCTGGCAGGAGGCCCTCAGCGGGATTATCTGCCCCTGGGAGGCGTGGAATTCTGGGGGCCAGGGGCCACACGGTGCCGAGCTCCAGCAGGCCTCCGATAATGCAGGCTGCTTTCTGCAACCAGCCTGCTGCCGAAATCTGAGGTGCAGCCCTGGAGCGGAGGCCGCTGGCCCAGACACTTGAGCCGGGGAGGCTCCGGCATCCTTTCTGCTCTTGCCGGTGGGAATTCGAGTCCAGGCCCATCGGCGGGGCCTGTACCCGGGGCTCCCGCCCATGTCCCACACAAAGGGCCGTGTCTGGCTTTCAGGCCTGGCTGCGTGCAGGCGTCCTATGCGAATCCCAGCTGCTGGTTCCAGCAGCCTGCTGCACAGGGAGGGTGGGAGGAGAGGCTGGGCGCTCCCTGTGCTGTTTGGGGGCTGTGTTGGGAGCCGCCGGGTCTCGGGGTGGAGGTGCTGCTTCGGGCGCTGGCCACATCTAGGCCCTTTGCTCTGCCCCCTCTGTCCCCAGCACGTTCCCGCCTCCGGCAGTGGACATGAGCTAACTGCTCTGGGGCTGCCGCCTGGGACCCACCTTGGAGAAAGGGGTGGACCTTCTAGAAGGGCCATCCAGGTGGCCTCTGAGCACAAACTATGCCCATGCAGGGCCCTGCTGCTCGGAGAGAGCCAGATGCTGACGATAGGCCGCCCGCATTCGCAGCGGGAAGCTGGTGAGGACCCGAGGGTGCGGGGTGTCTGCCTCCCTGGGTCCGAGCCACCCCGAGACTCAAGGATGGAGCTTTGGCTCGTTCCCTGGCAGGGCCTGCAGGGCCCCAGACCTACGGGGTCCCCTCGCTGAGCTCAGCTTCACAGCATTGGGGGCGGGAGGTGGGATGCAGGCCTAGTCCAGACCAGAAGCCGGGTCCCCATCAGGGGCATGGGGGTGTCCTGACTCTCGATCCAGGCGGGGGTCTGCACTCCTGGTCTGGTTGTCAGCGGTCGGCCACGTAGGTTTGGGGCTCAGACAGGCCCCTGCCAAATCCTGTGGCCTGCAGGCTGTGTGGCCCAGGCCGAGCTCGGCCTGGGTGGGCCTGGCCCTCTCTCTGCGGAGTGGGACACCTGTGACGTGAGCACACTGTGCCCAGGCAAGGCCAGGCCAGCCCACGCACCAGCAAGTCAGCGTCCACTTCTCCCTCTGACTCACCTCCTGGGGCCACACGGGGACCGTGGCAAGTGCCCTCTGGGTGTCTGGGTGACCTGCCTGGCTCACAGCGGGGTGGGCTCACAGGCCAGGTGCTGCCTGTGGTGGGCATGGCTGTGGGACCTGGCCAGGACTCACTGGCCCCAAGCTTTCCAGACTCAGACACATGTCCAGCCCTGGGAGCTGGCACCCCACGCTCCTGGGTGGGCTGGCGGCGGGCGGGAAGGCAGGTGGGTAGGTGACTTTTCAGAGCTCTGAGGCTACCTGCGCCTGGCCACAAACTATGGCTCTGGGTATGGGCCCGGCCCCTTCCTCTAGCTGAGCTCAGTGGGGCCTCAGAGGGTGCCCATGGGCGCCACTGACAGTCCTGGTGTCCTGGGCTGGCGGGCAGTCGTCTGCCCCTGGGTCCCTTTTTCTGTACTCTCCTCTGGTCTCTTTCTCTGAGGGAGTGCAGGTGGGGAAACTGAGGCACGCTCAGGGTGTGCTTGTGCATTCAGAAGTCTGTATAGACTGTAAACTGCTTGCCTGGCAGCATCCGAATGCAGGGCTTCAGAGCCAGGGCAGCCGGCCCGGGCTCCAGGGGCACCGATGCTGCCCCCCAGGGCTCCGTGTCCTTTCAGCCTGGAGTTACTGCTGTGGGCTGAGGTGTGTCCTGCACTTCCAGTGCAGGGTGGAGGGCTGTCCCCGAGGGGCCATGCCCTCACGGCCCTGCCCTGCACCCTCTGAGCAGAAATGCCTGGAACCTCCTGTCAGCCTGATCTGACTTCTCAGGCTGCATTTGCACACAGACAGCTCGGCCCCGTTTGGGGGCAGGAGGGCTGGGTGGGAAGCCGGGGGGCTTGCCTCCCTGTACCGTGGCAGCGCCGGCCAGCACCTGCCACCTTTCAAGGGTGGTTTTATCAAGCTCTTCCTCTGTGCTGGCTTCCTTCAGATTCTGGACTTAACCCGTGCTTGCCCTGTATGTGCATTTTGGCGAAGTATGACATAATGAGGTGGGAGACCTGCAGAAACGGCCTCATGCCGAGAGACTTCGGGGAAGGGAGAGGGGCTACCGCCTGCAACCTGCAGGAGTGAGGTGACTGGCGAGGGAGGGGTTTCTGCCGCCCTTGGGTGGGGGGGCAGGCTGTCCCCTCCAATCGAGGGAGGGCAGGGGAGGAGAGAGAAAAGGCACGACAGTGGCGGGGGCCCAGTGTTTGCAGCAAGGCCTGGTGCTGCCCCTGCAGGCTGCCCACCTGGGAGTCTCTGAGCCGCGCCCGGAAGCCCTCACTCCTTGGGGGCAGATGGAGGGGAGGTTTGCTGCCCAAGGAGGCCTCCCGGTGCTGTGCTGGGCCCCCTGCGGCTGGGGGTGGGGGGCAGAGGGTGGAGGGCAGAGGGCAGGTGTCTCCCGGCTGCAGATGAGGGAGCAACAAGCCGACTGCAGAGAGATACCCTGGCATTTTAGCTCCCCGTCTGACCCCCTTCAGGGCCCTGCTGCTGGGGGGGGCCCCACGTCCTGCCCCTGGTCCCACAGGCCCCTCCCACAGCCTGGGTGCCCGGCAGGGAGCCGCTGTCCATATTGGGGTCAGGTCAGGGGTCCTTCCGCGCTCTGGGCAGGCAACTCAACCCCAAATGAGGAAACTCGCATGCTGGGGTTTGTGGGAGGGACTTTTCAGATCCTAGGAACAGATTTAAACCATCTTTGATATTTTTTTCAAACCCGTCTTAGTCAAGAAGGCCCCTGCGCCCCTGTTCCCGTGGACGCTGTGAGTCCAGCCGTTCCAGACCATTGGGCCAGAGTGGCCGCTGCCACTGCCGCTGGGCCCGGCCGTGCACTGCTTCCAGAAGCATTTCAGGGCGCGTGTGCCTCTGCCCACGGTTCTCCTCTTCACTATTTTTTTATTTTTTAAAAGTAACCTTGAGATGCCTTTGGACAATTCTCCGGTTGTTGACAAATCAATTTTCTGGGGAGGCAGGCGAGTTTCTGTCGGGGGGCACGGGGTCTGCCCCCCGCTGGTGGCAGAGGAGAGATTAGACGGAATTTCTCGGCCTGCCAAGCTCCCTCGTCCCCCGGGGCCCCCCCACTCTGGCCTTCGTGCTGCATTCTTGTGCCTCGTAATGTTTCTCTCACCTTCTGGAGCCGGCCGGCAGTGCAGCGGCGATTTACGAGGTCTGCACTTGTAACTGGACTGCCTGTTTCATGCGTTCCCCACCTCTCCAGCGGTCCGACCTCAGCTGCCGCTGCTCTCCGCACAGCCGGGCGCACAGGGGTCTGTGGGGCTGCGAGTCTCCCTGTGGAAGAGGCGGGGGCAGCCTGGAGTCTCCACCCCATTAAATCAAGGAGCTTGGGACCTGAGTCCCTGGGACCAATCCAGAAACGATAGTGCCCCAGATGGCCGGACCCCTCGTGTGCTCCTGTGGGTTTGAATAAGCTTAAAGCGGGGCCCTTGGTTGGGGTGGGAGCAGGTGGAGCACAAAATGCACTTACAGAATGTCCACCCCCTGCCCGAGCGTTCCCCACTGCCCTCAGGGGGCTGTGGTCTGAGGGCATTTTATGGGCGTGGCCGCACTGTGAATGGATGGAGGCAGTACCTTGGCCTGGGACCCTGACGCTCCCTGCGCCCAGCCCCCTCCCCTTGCACAGAAGTCCCCAGCCGAGAGCTCACCACTCCCTGAAAGGTGTGGGGCCCCTGGGCCTCCCCATCGCGTCCTGGCCCCTGCAAACCAAAGCCACCTCCACTGGGGCCTGCATCCTCCACGGAGCTTGTTCACACACTGTGAGCTGAGAGCGGGTACGAGGGCTCATCTGGAGCAGTGGGATGGGTGGGAGCCTGTCCCTGACCTGTGCTGCAAAAATGTGACGTCCCCAGGCTGTGAAGCACATGCGGTTCAGTCGGCCTTTTTATACGACAAGGTTTCCTCATCGAAACACAACTGCCCCTTCAGATGCACGCCAGACGCCCCTTTCTTGGGGTGCACTTGCTCCCCAAGCGGTTTGTTCCCAGGGCAGCCTGCAGCACAGAGAAGAGTCAGGGGAGCTGCAAATCCCCTGTGTCATCCTGTCTACTCTAGGCCAGCCTCATGGATGTTTGTCCCCACAAACTTGGTCTCTTCCCATGGGTATCTCTTTTCATTTAGTGAGATGGGGACATGTGCCTGTTGACTTGCCACACTGTCCCATCAAATGGAGAGCAGGCTCATCCGAGAGAGTGTGACCCAGGCTCAGACCACTCCATCCGTCTACTCACCCACCCTTCCACCTATCCATCCATCCATCATCCATCTGTCCATCCATCCATCCATCCATCCATCAGTCCAACCATCCTTCCATCCACGCATCCTTCCATCCATCCATCCACCCATCCATCCATCCACTCATCTATCCTTCCATCCATCCATCCTTCCATCCACCCATCCATCCATCTACTCATCTATCCTTCCATCCATCCATCCATCCATCCGTCCATCCACCCATCCATCCATCCTTCCATCCATCCATCCACCATCCATCCACCATCCACCCAGCCTCCCACCCCTTGTTAGGGACTGCTACAGGGTTCCACCCTGCCTCTGCCTAAGTCCCGAGAAGCTCTGTCCTGGCTCCATGTGCTTGTGGGCGAACTGGTCAGGGGAGGCAGACATTCCCTGTGGGTGAAAGCTGGGGTTCAGGAGGGAGGGGCCATCCCTGCATGTGGCACACAGTTGGGAGCCAAGACCTTGCACCAGACAGCCTGGGTTCAAGTCCTGGCTCCGCCACCTCCTGTGGGAATAACAGAGTCCCACCCCACTAGGCCACCATGGGAAGTGACAGGAGAAAGTGGATGACTGTCTTGGCATCTAGGAAACAGCCCAAAGATGTCCTTGCCATGGCAGGTAAATCAGGGATCCATGGGGGACCCAGGGGCAGCTGGGCAGGGTGGGTGCCGGGGGGTGCTGTGGACACTGCACCCCCAGGAAATGCCCATCTGCTCTGGAGGGAGTCCAGCCGGCAGGCCTTGCCTCATGCCTGCCCAGGCCGAGCTGGGGGTGGTGACACCTGCTCCGTGTGGATCCAGAGAGCGTCTTTGAGCCTGTCCTGGGGTGGCCCAGGTACTGGTAGAAATCGAGATTCCAGTGGCTATTTCCACCTAAAGATGCTGGGCCCGCCCCTTGGGCCCCCTCCAGGCATGTGACTGGTGCAGAGGCCGCACATTGGCCCTTGCCCGCTGGCCCCGGGTGCACATGGCTCAGCTACCGGGTGGGTTTCTGTGACTATGGCTTGGGGGGACCCTGGGCATAGCCTGCTGCTCTCCCTTCCTTGGATGCCAGTCTCCCACTGGCACCCCGAGGCCTCCTGCCTTTGAACTCTAGCTGAGGCATGTGGACCTTGTAGTAGCGCCCCCCCAGAGCAAGCCGGCATCCAACCCAGGCTCCTGGAGCAGTAGCAATGCCCTGCCTGAGACAGACCCTTGGCCCCAAGCTGCCGCGCCTGGCTGGAAGGAAACCCCTCAGGTCGGACTCAGGGGCCCCCCAGGGTTGGGGATGCCACCTCTCTGCCCTGAGTCCCTGTGCGCGGTCTGTGCTGAGCTTTGGCCCCTACGGGGTGACTCCAGCGTTGCTTCCACGAGGCCCCGGTGCCCGAGACTCCCAGAGGGGCTCCTGGGGCAGGCCAGAACCTGGCCTGGCAGCCCCTCTTCTGCCCAGATGTCCTGCGGAGCAAGCTAAAAAACTGGCCTCAGTGAGTGTCCCAGGCCCCTACCCACGGCCCCGAGCCCTGCATGCTGTGTCTGGGCCAGGGCCCTTCTCATCTACAAACCCAGACCCCATGAAGAAACTGGGGGAGAGGGAGGGTGTGGGTGTTAAAACAAGACCAAAATTCTGCTCTGAGGCCACCGGTCCCACGGTGGCCGCACCAGACAAGCGCTCTGACACCCGTGACCTGTGGATGGAGAAACTGAGGCCAAGGGAGAGGATGGTGGGGGGCGGAGGTCAGCCACCACTCAGCCAACACGGGGCTTTCCAAGGAGGGACGCAGCCAGAGCTCCTCCTCTGGGATTTCCTGGAGGCGCATGCGCTCAGACCTGGGCGGTGGGCGCAGAGGAGGGCGGGGCTTGGTGAGAAGCGGGGGGGCCCCCCTCCTCTGCCCTGTGCTCCGGCGGTAGACCCAGACCCTGACGGGGTCGGGGACAGGTGGCCCGACAGGGAGATGACATGTGAGACCTGCGGCGTGAACCCCAAAGCAGAAGGTGCCTCCTGTTCCTCAGGGTACCCCCACACCTACAAATGAGCCCGTTTCACCTGTGGCACAGCCTCAGACCTTCGAGTGATGTGTGCCTGTGTCCTTTGGGCCTTGTGGTGGCCGCCCGCACTCCAGGGCCTCCACTGGGTCCGAGGAGAGGGCTCCTTGGTCACTGGTTCAGGGACAGTCGGGAGCATGGGGGTGAGCATTCTGGGGCTTTTGTCCAGGAGGCCTCTGTTCCTCTTCTGGCAAAACGTGCCCTTTATTAAAAAAGCCATTTCTGGCCCGCCTGGCAGAGGGCACCCTGACTCACCTGCCCTTCCCTCCCAGGGCCTGGGCTGGCCCGGGGTCTGGGGCTGATGGGGGGAGCGGACGTTTGCTGGATCTCAGGCAGATGTCAACACCGGCTGGACCGCAGCTGAGTAGTGGCTGGTGTGGACCAGCTGCAAAGTGCAGGGAGGCTCAGGGGTCGGAGTGTCTGGCCAGGGCCTCCCTCCCCCCCCCCCCCCAGCGAGCCTCAGCTGGCAGAAGCTGGGATGAGGAAGGAGCTCTGAGTAAAGTCCCAGAGTGCCGAGAATTTCCACACGTCGCCACGGGCATGTGGATTTCTGTGATTCTGTGGTCAGGCCACCGTGTTCCAGGAAGTGCCAGACAGAAGTGGTGACTCTGGCTGGTGACCTTGGTCTGGGGAAAGCAGTGGCCGCAGCCAGTGTGGTCTGTGGCTGTTGGTGACCTAGAAACTGGCAGCTGAGTGCTGGAGGGGGTAGGGAGGAAGGGAGGCCAGCACCCCGTCACAGCTGCATAGCGACCAGGGAAAGGGAACTCACAGCGCTGGGGTCTGCAGGGGGGGCACACGGCGGGGGTGGGGCAGCGGCACCTGAGAGTGGGGGCCTGGATTGGGGGTCCAGGGCACACCTGAGTTTCCTGCCCTGGCTTTCTGCCTCCCTGTGGCTTCCAAGCATCTCTGGGGCGGTTGTGGGGTTCTCAGAACGGAGAAATTTCAGCACAAACCCAGGTTAAGTGAATGGTGGGCTCCCCCTCCCCTGTCTCAGGGTCAGAAATCGTAGGTCAGAGGGCGGTTTGGGCCATTGAGAGCAACATGGTGGGAAAACAGAGCCCTGAGCCGTTTCGATGCCTGGCTTGGGATCCTGCAGAGAGCGGCGTCACTTCCACTCCATCCTGGCCTGCAGTGACGGGGAGGTGACTTTCACGCTGGTGACCAAGAGGGCATTTTGCTGATCAGTGTGACTGGTTTGGCTGAGTGGGAAACACCGGGTCCCCGAGCTCTGCCCTGGGGGGAGGCTGAGCCTTCCCCGCTGCCGATTCTGCTGGAGGGTGCAGGCCCCCCTCATCTGGCTTCCTGCAGCCAGCACTGGGGCCTCGCCCGGTACTGTCACTGTGGGGACCCCAGCTGCTGTGTCTGGTCCCCTGGGAGAGTCCTCGGGCCAGGGGTGGCAGGGGCTGTGTGCGGGGAGGCTGGGCCCCCCTGGCACTTCCCTTTGGGGGTGGGGGGCACAGAACCCCTGGTGCCAGTGACCCTTAGGGCAGCATGGGGAACTTTCCATGTTGGCTGAGACAAAGCCCAGGATTGGGTGAGGCTGGGGCCATGGGACCTCCCTGACATGCCAGGCGCCTGCCCATGTCCCTACCTTGCCACATACAAATAGCCGCCGTCCTGCGGCTCTGCTGTACCCTCCAGTCTGGGGAAAAGGTGACCCGGGGTCCCAGGCTTGCCCTCACTGTGCGCTGACCAGGGTCCCCGGCCGGGTGCTGGAGGTGGGTCAGGGGCCCGTCTGCCTGGCAGAGATGGGAAGGCAGCGGCCCTCTGGTCGCTGGCCCGGCCGCCCTGCAGGGGGCGCCGTGAGGCCTGAACACCCACAGCTGCCAGGGAGACGCCCCGCTCAGAAGACAGCGGGCCCACCCTGGGATCCACGGGGACACGGGTGACCAAGCACCAGGTGCGCCGATGGCAGCTGGAGTGGGGTGAAGTGTGTGAACTGAGCCTCCGTTTCCTTATCACTGATGCGGGGCTGTAGGGCGTTGGCCTTGCTGAGCTAGGAACCCCACCATCCCCGGGGGCAGTGGAGAGGGAGAGGCAGCAAGACCCTGGAGTCGGGGTCCCTGGTGAGTTCTGGAAATGACGTGAGGCTGGCCGACCACTGCTGGAAGTGGAGGCCCAGGTCCTGGTCCTGCCCATGTTCCCCCAAACTGCCCCCGCGTGGGAGGGTGTAGACGGCTGCTGTGGTCCACTCTGCTGCTGGCCAGCTTGGTCTGGGTCAGCAGGTGAGGGTTGGGATGAAGCCCAGGCTCAGCTTGCCTGTCCAGGCTGCCCACGGCCGTCTATGGGGCTGGGAGAGCCAGGGTCAGTGAAGGTGGCGTCTCCATGGGCTTAGGGGTGACTTGTAGGGGTGCGTTTGTCAGCTGGGAGTGTACAGGGGTCGGCACTGTCTGCTCAGAGGGTGCTCTGGGGAGCTGGGGGCCAGGGGCTGCTTCGCACTGTTCCCACTCCTTAGTCCGTGGTGAGCGTCCAAGGCCCCTCCCTCCCGGAAAGTGGGCTCCACCTTAGGGAGAGTGGAAGCTAGGTCTGGGGAGAGTCACCTGCTCTGCGAATGGCCTGCGGCCTCTGTCCCAGACAGTCCCACCCTGCTGCAAAGCCCCTGGAGCCTGCCCTGTGGCCTAGCCTGCTCGCCCCGCCAGGCCCTGGTGGACCCCATGCTCACCTTGCCTGGACCCGGGGAGGGCCACGGACCCAGCCATCACCCAGGGAAGGGCTTGCTATCCTCTCCTCCTCCATCCTTCACCCCGACCTTCCCGGGGCTCTGCATGGGGTCCCTTCAGCCCCAGACCTCCCAGCCAGTGTCCTTTCTTGAATCTCTCACTGAGAGGCTGCCCCGAGCCCCTGCCCCCATCCCTGGCCGAGCTGGACCTGGAGCGGGGGGAGAAATGAGGTCACCAGAGGGGCAGCATAGGAACTTGCACCTTAGGGCTGAGGCCAGAGCCACTTCCCAGCCCCAGATCCTTGCCGCCTCTTCCTCTTTCACCAGCGTCAGCTCCTCAGTCCCAGCTCGGCCTCCATACTGCCAGTGTCGCTTGTGGGGGCTGCAGGGTGGGACACCCCTGTCCCATCCCCGGCAAGCCAGGAAAGTGGCCAGGCCAGGGCTGGCGAGCCTCGGAAGCTTCCGAAGCAGGTGGTGTGGCCTTGGAGCAGGGGTGGCGGGTGAGTAGACTGTCGCCCCCCAGGGCACATGCAGGCTGGGGGGAGGCCATAGGGCCTGGTTTTCCTCGGTTTCCCACTCCAGCCTGCCCTGGGATTGCCACCGCAGGTTACCCAGGCCATTACCCGTGAGCTGGCCACTGTCTGCTCTGGATCCTGGGGCCATCTGCAGATGACTGGGCACTGCATTTTCAGTAGGGCCAAGGCTACTCTCCTCAGCTGCCTCCTCCCATCTGTCCCCTCCACTCCCTGCCTCTGACTGCCCCTCAGGGAGTGTCTGCTTCCTCTGGCACCTTCTGGAAGAGGGCAGGTGGGTCTGGGTGTCCTGGGGGACCGTGGAGCTCGGGCTGGGGTCAGAGGTGCTGCCACCCCCCTTCCTGGGTGAGGACCCAGCAGTTCCGAGAAGCTGCCTATGTTGCCCAGGTCTCAAGAAAGGTCAAGGGCAGGGTGGCTGAACCTCCGGAGGAGCCAGAGGGCGAGGCTGGGCTGTGTTGGGAAAGGCTGGATTCCGAGGGGCCCCTCCGGGGCTGCAGGCCTTGGGAGCGCCCCGACCTCTCTGGGGTGTGTTCGAGGCCGTGCGAGGGTGCTCACCCTTCCACGGCAGGGGAGTGTGCCTGGAGCCCCTCAGAGCCCTGCCTGCTGTCCTCAGCATTGCCGTCCTCGGGGTGACAGGGAGCAGCCCGCCGTCTCCCGGGGTCGGCGGCCCAGCAGGTGCCGGCAGGGGTCCAGCCGCCTCCCAGGAGCCACCATTGCGGTCCTCCATCCGTCTGTGCCACAACTGAAATGACCTTGAACTGCCCCCCACCCCCTGCAGAGAGGGGGTGTCCCTGGAGCTCAGGGTCCTCCCCAGTTTGTAAGGGGTGCACCTCTGTTGGGGTGGGAGCACTCCGGGGCTCTGCCTCGAGTCATGTCAGTGTCCCCTGGCCGTAGAAGGAGCAGCCCCTGAGCGCCCCTCCTCCAAACCCCCTTCTGGCCCAAAAGGAGGGATTTGCCAGGAACAGGAGAGGAGCCGGGAGCCAGGCCGAGCGACCCCTGGCCACGATCGCCCACCAACTTCTCACACAGTCAGGACTTCATTCCTGATGAACCGCTGGGCACTGCTGGCCTCTCCGGGACCTGGCTTCTCTGGGCAGTGGCACGCTACCCTGAACCGTGTGCGCAGCGCCCGTCCAGAGCGGAAGCCAGCACCTCTGATGGGTGAGACCAGGGTCGGAGCCCGCTGATTCCCAGTGCTGCATATGTGCCGTGTCGCTGGACTGGCCATGGGTGTTGGGGACACGGAGGGGCAGGCAAAGCATTTGGGGCCTTGGGGATAATCACCCCCACCCCTGGTGGCCAGGGAAAGGTGTTCTGCTTCCGGTGCATCAGTAATGGCCTCGGCGGGTACCACTGGTGTTGGAGATGAGGACGCAGACCTGGAGACCCGTTTGCATGACGCTGGACCCCCACATCCTGGGCTGAGGGGCTGGTGGATGGGCCGTGGGTTCCTGGCCTGGCTGGTGTGGGCATGGGGTCAGTACGCCTCAGCTTGCTCTCGCCGTCGTGGAGTTTGGGGGTGCTCTGAAACACCCCCTGAGCATCACAGAGAGGTGTTCCTCACGCCCCAGGCCTATGGGGCCTGTGCTTGTGGCTGGGGCGCAGGGGCAAGTGACAAACTCATTCAGGCCTTGGGGACATGGTCCCTCCCGCTTTCTGGGTCAAGCGTGGGGTGCGGCCCGCAGCCTGTCTGAGGGTGGGCACCGGAGACCTTGTGACAGGGAACAAATGTCCAATGGTCTCCCAACAGGAGGGGAGGCAGGGCAGCCAGGGAGGGGCAGACAGCACGGGGGGAGGCCCCTACGGCCTTCTCGACTTCCTGCTGAGCGGCCGAGGAGCCGGGCTTACTTCTGGTGAGCCAGCCGCAGGAGACGCCCGGAGGGGTCCTCATCAGGGCTCGCTAGGTGAGGAGGCTGTGTGCTAGGGGTTTCCTGGGCCCCCATGGGGGCTTGGGGGCACTGTCTGCCTCGAGTTGCCACCAGCTTGGGACCACATTGCATTTAGTTAAGGTCACGGAGAGGGGCCTGGTGCTGTGGGGTCCCTGTGCTGTGGCGCGAGGGCAGAGGGCACGTGGTGGGCTTTTCAGTCTGATTGTCTTTGCAGCGAAACCCTGGGAGCCGGCTCAGGCTGGGCCTGGGGGTAGGAGCCCGTGAGGGGAGGAGCTTCTCCCTGCAGGCGTGGCTACCCTGTGGGGTCGCGCTCACCCCGGGCAGATGCCTCATGTCTTCTGTCGTCTGCTGAACTGAGAGTCAGCCCTCAGCTGGTGCTGGCTGGTGCACAGTGGGTGCTGGGTGCCAGCCAGGGTGCCCCTTGATGGGAAAGACACAGGAGGCCTGAATCGAAGCCTGTGGGGACGGGAGGACGTTGGGAGAAGGACACCAGGCCAGTTTTCCAGGGTGGTGGCCAGGTGGTCCCGGGGGCAGCAACCCGCCCGCAGTGGCCACTTCAGCTCCTCTGTCCTCTGCATGACCAGTCGGCCTGTGCCGGGGCCAGGACGGTCAGTCACAATCACCGTGCTGACCCCTGTCCTCACTGTGGAATGAGGGGCCCACAAATGGGAAATGCCCATCTTCGCTGAGATCTTCACTCAGCAGACCTATCACCGGCCCCTGCAGCCCCACCCGGTTTCTCCACGTGAGGTTTGCACCCCGTCAGGTCCCCCAGGGTCTGTGCGGGGCGGGGGGGGGAATGCACTGAAGTCTGGCGGCTGTCCAAAGTCTCCACCCCCCTGGGTGCTCTGGGCACATCCCTGTCACGTTCCCTCGAGGGAGAGATAACCCCCTTGGCTCCAAGGGCACCTTGGTCATGTCAGCCGGGGAGGGGGATGGGAGGAGGCTTGGCTGACTGCAGTCCGGCCCGTGGACGGACCTGCCTGGGCCTGGGCTTGTGGGGTGGAAGACGGTGGGTAAACTGGTCCTTGCCTTTGGACAGGAGTGTCAAGAAGGGGAGAGGCCCCAAGTGCCCCTGGCGGCCAGACAGGAGCCCCTTCAAGAGGTACAAATGGAGGCTGGGGTGTCGGAAGGGGAGGGGCACCCTTCCAGGTGACTTCTGTCATGGCGCCACGTGCTGACATTCCTGCCTGGAGCCTCCAGGAGGGGGCGGAGCACTGGCCAAGGGTCCCTTTAAAGGTCCAGGACCTGGGCAGGTGTCCTGCTGGGGAGGGGGCCATCATGGGCTGCACTGTCCCCATGTGATGTGATCGGAGGAAGCTGCTCCTGCTCCGGTGCTGCCCACCTGGCCCCCTGGGCACGGGGCTGCTGGATGCAGCCGGAGCCGCCCCTGCGGTCGGGGGAACCGAGAGTGTTTGGAGAAGATCCCCGTTCCCCCACCCCCCACCCCCCATTAGCTTGGACGGACGCTCCAACACTCTTCCGTGAGAGATAGTGGCTCGCATCCAATGCTCTTCTGCTAATCAGCAGCCATCGTGGGAAAGCCTGAGCCGAGGGCGGAGGCAGCTCATTGTCTGGGGCGGATTAGAGCCCAGCGCGGCATTGTCTGGGCAGCGGGTAAATCTTTGCGCTGTCACTCAGGCGCTGAGTTAAATCCCCGGTTTCTGAAGGGGCTTATCTGTGCTGAGCGGGCGGCCACTCTGCAGTGCACGGACGTATTTGGGAGTGGCCGTCCCGGGCATCTGGGGAGGGGACACTGTGGCATCCCACCTGGCAGGAGGCCGGGTCCCACCTGAGGCCTCCTGTGCCCCATGGGACCAGCATCTCATGGGCCAGGGACCTGTGGGGCTCCCTGGCAGGGCCGTCCAGGGAGGGGCCCAGGAGGGTTTGACCTTGGCCAGGTCAGAGGGCGAGCCCGGGGCAGCACCGGGATCCCCAGGACAGTTTGAGGATGACATGGAATTGACCTGTGGGATCTGGAATCTTCCAGAGAAGCCACTGATCCCTGTCCCCTCCAAGGCCACACTTCCACTGGGTAGACAGACCCAGGGGTGTAGCCCTGGGCTGGGACAGGGCCCCCCCACAGGTGCCATCTGCCACCGCCTTCATCTCCAGCCGAAGGACAGGCTGCAGGGCCATTTCCCAAACCTTTAGCCACAGGGCTGCTTTAATCGGAATGGCAGCAGGACCCCCGTCAATGCAACAGTTGGTTTGGGAAGGAGTGGGGGCCCCCGGGACCCCCGGAACAGGAGCAGCGGGGTGCAGAGAGGGGCAGCGCCGCCAGGCCACCCAGGCGGCCGGAGGCCGACAGGCTGGGCAGGCTGGTGCGGCACAGGGTGGAGTCTTGGTGAGTCTGGACGATCTGCCGGGCTGCTCCCGGGCCCTGCCCAGCTGCCGGGAGCCTCTCCGATGAGCGGCTGGGTCCAGGTGACCTGCGGCTCTTCAGTCCTGCGGCCCTTCGGGGAGGAAGCGGGAAGCGGGGTTTCTGGGTTGGTTGCTGAGTTCCCCGGGTCCACGGGCCTCGACGCTCTCTCTAGAGGCTTCCGGCTGTGCACATGCGTCCGGTCTCTCCTGGGAATGGGGACCCCAGCTGCCACCTGAATCAGCGGGCTCGTCCGGTCTCCAGGCTTCTCGTGAGCTGGAAACAGAGCAAGAGGCTTGTGTGGGCAACAGTGCCAGCGGCACCCGGACTGCAGAACCGCGCGGGTGTGCCCTAGAATCCGCTCTAGAACCCACCCCAGAACCCACCCCAGAACCCACAGCTCCCTGCGGCCACTCCCTCCTCCCTGCTGCAGCTGAGGTTGCTCTCTCGGCCAACACGCTCTGTGGGCTGTCAGTCATGGCCCATTGCCATACGTCACGGTCAGCTAACAGTCCCGTGGCCTGCGTGTGGAACTCAGGGCATCCCCTCTGCTCACCCGGGCAGCCGGTGGCCATGTGTGTACGGCGGTGCCCAGGTGCAGACTGGTCCCAGTGGGGGGCCCTGGAAGGTCCAGCACACCGTCCCTGATGCTGTGACCCCAGCTGTAGCTGGGGCAGCACCAGGAGGAGTGGGCACTCCAGCCCCGGCCCTCAGTGGGATTGGATTCCTCTAGATTCCGGGGGCCCCTTAAACCACAGATGCTGACTCTGTCCGGGTCCCAGGGGGCTGGAATTCTGAGACCCGGGGGCGGGCAGGGTGGTTCCTGATGCCTTACTCTTTGGCGTGGAGATGGCCATCTTCCCCCTGTGTCTTCATGTGGTCACACCCCGTGTGTGACTATGTCCCCATCTCCTCTTCGTAGAAGGACCCCAGTCCTACGGGATCGGGGCTCCCCAGTGACCTCACTTCATGTTAGTCACCCCTGTAAAATCCCTGTTTCGGAAAACCGTCCCATCCTGAAGTCTGGGGGGTCAGCATTTCAAACATGCCAATCTGGGGGTCACACTTCAACCCAAAACGGTGTCCTCTGCCCCATCTGGGATGACCCCGTGGCTCGGAGCTTTGTCTAATGCACCCCCAGAGACGGAGGGCAGGTGGGCTCCCCGGACCACTCGGTCCCCAGAGGGTGAGGCAGAAACCCCTTCTGTGGGGGCGGCCTGAGCCCTGAGCCCTGAGAGTGGCGGGCCTGGGGGCGGCCTGTGAGCGGGTGTGCCTGGAGGGGCCTGGACCCTGCAATTAGCCGAAACGCTGCTTTCTGAAAGGCCAGGGAGCTTAAAGACAGGCCTTGAACCTGAGAGTCTTCCATGGAAATCAGGGCTTGACTGGAGAGCACCATTTTTCTCATTTTTGTGGGGCTGAGCCTTTTCAAAAAGATTTCAAGAGAATAAAATCCACAGGCCCCAGGAAATTTGCATACGGCTACTTAACATCCATTCTACATGTTTTTTTTTTTTTAAAGAAATAAACACGTCCTCAAACTTCCCCATCCGAGGGGCGGACTACCCTGGGAGGTAACCGTTCAAACCTTTACAATTTTTTAAAACCCAACAGCTTTCCATAACAAAGGGCAAAATTCACAAACAAATTGCCTCCCTCCTCCCAAGCTGCTCCTTGGCCTGGTGAGGGCTGTTGACAACACACGGCCCCTTGGGTCACTGCTGAATGGCGGGTCCCACGGAGACAGCGTCCCCCAAGGTCTGCAGAGAACAGCATGGCTCAGGAGCCCGGGAGCGCTCTCTCCCCCTTCCAGGCCTTTCAGAGAGCCAGCTAATGGGCGACCGACAGTGTGGGGACGGGGAGGCGGCCTCTAGCTAGGAGCTGCGCTGTGCAGTCAGCCCAGGAGCAGCCATCCTTGCTGGAAGGTGCTGGAAGGTGCTGGAAAGCATGGAAGGTGCAGGGAGGCCCTGGAGGGCAGGAGCCTCCACACACTGGGGCTTGCAGCATGTTCTAGAAGCACGCGTGTGCTCTGGCCTTAGCCCGTTCCTGGGTCAGGAGGGGGTCAGACCAAGGGCAGCACAGGCACTCGGGCCCTGGAGCAGCTCGGCTGCCTTCTGCAGCAGGGGACCCCAGCCAGGCCAGAGCTGCAGCCCCGAGGAAAACCCCGGGGGAGAGCCAGCTTTACTCCCCGGCCTGCCCACTGGCCTGGGCTTCCTGTGGCACCTCCTTGTGTGGGATGGGTGGGTGGGATGCCCAAGCCGGTCTCCTAGGACACCTCAGCCCAGCCCAGGGACAGAATGCAGGCTCCAGCACGTCCTGGCCAGGGGACCAGCACCCTGTGTGCCATGCCTCCTGCACTTTTAGAGAACACACTTGCGGGGAACACACTCTTGGCCCCCCCCACCGCTTTCTCCCCTTCTGCTGCTGAGCTTACAGCTTCTTCTTCCCTGCAGACCCCTCACAGCTCACAGCCCCTCAGGCAGCCTACTCTGGAGCTTCCCCTTGCTGTCACCCTGTCCTTAGCCTGATGCATTTCTAGGTTGTGGCCACCCCCAGGAGCACAATCCCGGGACAAGGATGGCCTTCTGTTTTGCCTGGCCCCTAGTAGGTGCTTGGGAACACTGGTGGAGGGCGTGGCTGGGAGGTGGGCACAGGTCTCCGTCCGAAAGGGAGGCTCTGGGTGCACTGAGGGGGCAGGACAGGATGGGCTGCTCCAGAGTGCTGGCACCGGAGGCACTGGCCCAGGAGCGTCAGGCAGGAGGTCAGGTGGCGAGGTGTGGCAGGAGGCCAGCGGGGCCAGGGCTGTGCGGTGAGGAGGCCAGCGGCCAGCGGCCCTGGACGCCTGGTGCTGGGCCCCTGGGCCCCACGGCAAGACCCCACCACCCCGCCCACTGGCCTCCCTGGACCCAGCCTCCGGGGCCCACCCCGCCTTGCCCTCGTGCCAGTGTGGGTCCATCCTGCCCCTCCGTGGCCCGGGCAGCGCGGGGCCCTCTTCCCACTCTGTGCAGAGGCATGCGCTCTGGTGGCAACACCCCCCCCCCACAGTGGCCGCTCAGGGAGGCTCTTGCGGAAGAGCAGGGGTGGACAGGGTGCTCAGCTCTGCTCGGTCGACGGTCTGGACCCCAAAGGGTTAAGGAGTGAGTGCGGGGCTTTGTTCGGCAGCTCATCAGTGTAACCCGCAGCCTGTCCCCAATCCCTTCCTCATGACCGGGATGAATAGGCCTGCTGATTCCTATGGTAACCTTCAAAATGCATTCCTGGGCAGGCTCGGCCTCCCCAGTAATTACATTCCCAGCTCGGCCCACAAGCAGCATGCTAATTAGCCGAGGGGGGGGGGAGAGAAAGGGCGAGAGGGAGAGAGGCAGGCTGTGGTCCTCTCTCTGAGAAGGGGCCGAGGCTGCCCCTTCTGCCCACGGACTGCCGAGTGCACTCCCCCCCCCCCCCCGCCGTGAGGTGCCCTGGCGCCAGACCAGTTCAGTACAGAAGGGCCGGGAGGGAGCAAGGACCCAAGCAGGGCACCCAAAAGCCTCTCCCCTATCCCCTGTCTGGTCCTCCCATTGGGGGTGGGGTCCCGCAAGGTCAGTCCAGCCCCTGCCCAGGATTCTGGGGTCAAACCCACCATCCTGGAGGGGCCCAGGCCAGGGTGGGCTTGGGGGTGCACCTGCCAGTGGATGTGGGGTCCGGTGGCACCTGTGTTGGGGTGGAGGGTGAGCAGGCCTGTGCAGGGAGCATCTGGGCTCCGAGTGAGACAGGAGTGCCGTGAGGCCCAGTGTGGGGCCCCGGAGCAGAGACAGCAGCCATGAGAGGGGGAAGTTGCCCGATGAGGGGCGCTGGGGCTGTTGAGAATCTGGTGTGTCCCAGGGCGTGGGAGGGGCTGGTGGGGTGGGGGTGAGCCCAGTGGCTTTGCTGGGGACCAGAGAAGCCACCAGAAAGATTTCCGGGAGGTAATGTGACCGTGCTGGGCACTGGTCCTGTGTGTCAAAGGTCACTCAGGCTGCAGTGCAGAGAGCAGACCCCAGAGGTGCCTGAGTGGGTGCACCCCCAAGCCCACCCTGGCCTGGCTGGGCCAGGGTGGGGGTGGTGGGTGGGCACATGTCGGAGGGCTGGGGAGGCACTTCAGATGGGGTGCAGGTGGGTTTGGATAGGGAGGACGCCCCAGCTTTCCGTTCTGACTAGCAGGGGCCACGCAGAGAGAGATGCAGGTCCCGGCAGGTCTTCGGGCCACACAGAGGCAGGGTCATTTCGGAACCAGCACCAGAGGACCAGGGCAGGGCTGGGGCTGCGGGTCCGAGGTGGCACCCCAGCCTGACTGGCACCGCCCGCCTGCGGGCCGAGTGTGGGGCCCTGAGGCCTGGCACCTGGGGCTGGCAGAGCCCGGAAGCAGGGGGCAAGACCGCCTGTCCCTGCGCTGGTCTGAGGGGCTACCCTGGGGTGCAGCCCAGCGGTGCAGTCATGGGTGGGCCTCTCAGACCTGGCCAGGGGTGCTGGGCATGTAGCTCTGGCGCTGGGGGCGTGGGGCCGGGCGGGGTGGGGAGCAAGCCCAGGTGCTTGAGGCGGGGGAGGCTTACGGAGGATTACGGAGCAGGATTTAGAAGCCACAGTTCCTTGGTGTCAGCCTGCTCCACTAATTCTAATGTAAATAGAGCAATCCTTTAAGTATATATCACTTACGCCGACGGAGAGCCCGCAGAACCGATCAGTGACACCAGCCACTCCGAATCCCTGCGAGCTCACTTCTCCGGTCCCTGATCGTTTCCCGGACGGGACCAGCGGTGTCTCGACCCGTAGAGAAGGGCCGGGGTGGGTGCGCCCCCCTGTTGTTCTCCTGGGGGGACGGACACTGGGACCGCCTTCCTGGTCAGGTGTACACAGGGCCCTGGGAGTGGTGCTGGCTGGACCCCCACCACCGCCCAAGGTCCAGCCCTGTGGTCTCTGCTCACCTCTGTCCCCAGCGTCAGCCAGGGGCCAGCCCCCGTGGACATTCTGTGGGGTTTGCCGGGGGCTGGGCTGTCCTGGGAGGTAGTGAGCTGAGCTCAGGAGGCTCCTGTGTGGAGGGGGCAGGGGGCAGGGACACTGGCCCCGCCGTGTAAGGGAACCCTGCCGCACACCTGCCATGCTCTGTCCTGGTTCAGGGGAAAGAAAACCCACTTCCCAGGGCAGGCGTGCTGGCAGGGAGCGTGTGAAGCCTCTCATGGAAGGGTGTGCCTGGCGTGCTGGACGTGCCTGCGAGCGGTGACTGACCCTCCCCGGGCAGCTGTCCCCTGTGTCCTTCTTGGGCCCGGGAACTCCGTTTCCGCGCCTGAACCCCGGCGCTCTGCCGAGTCGGGGTGCGTGGCGTGAGGCGGGGATCGAACAGGGCTGTATGCCCTGTGGGGAAGCTCTCTCCCAGCCTGGGTGTGTGGTGCGGCTTCGGTCTCTGAGGCCTGAGAGGTCGCTGGGCCACCTGCAGCGTCACCCCTGTGCTAGGGCAAAAGGTCAAAGGTCTGGACACAGGACCCTCTGTGTTTGGGTGTCCTGCCCTTTCTGTCAGTCAGCGGGCCCAGCTCAGTAACCACGGGAAACAAGGAGCAGCCCTGCCCAGAGCCCAGACTGTGCCTGCACCAGCCACGCCCCGAGGGGGCAGGTGTGGGGAGTGAGGACCCACAAGGTCACGTGGCCCAGGGGGACTTGAACCTGGAGTGGTCTGAGAAGCCTCACTGTGTGCTCCCCTGTCTAGAAACTGGGGCCCCAGACGCAGCTGCCTCCAGCCAGACTGAGTGGCCTCGAGGCCAGGGCCTGGCCCCAGTGCCAGGGTTCTTCCCGAGAAGAGGGTTCGGGTAGAACAGGGAGCCTCAGGCAGCAACCCCGTGTCACTCCAAGATGACCATGGCTCATTCCGAAAGGATGGCGACGTTCTAGAGACGGAGTAACACAGAGTCGGCTGCAAGGAGAACAGCTGTGTGCTGGGTGCTGCCCTGGAGGGCTGGCCCGGGGGACGGGGTGGTTTGCTTCCCGTCTGGGGTAGGCAGGGTTTCCTTGTCTGGGGGCTGTGGGTGGGCTGCCAGCTTCTTAGAGGACAGCAAACACTGCCGACACAACTGGCATTTTCCGTGGTTACTGTTGTACTGTCAGCCAAGGGGCGGCACGGTCTGGGGAGGGACCGTCCTTGTCAAGCCCCCGGGGGCATGGCGCTGTGGGTGTCCGTCTCCGAGCTGCCAGCGCTCAGCGGGCCCCTAAACAGATGCTGAACTTGTCTTCTCCCTGGTGCTCTGAGAAGTCAACCATCTTTTAATGACTGCCTTGCCCTCGCTGCTCCTGGGGCCGGGGAATCCTCCTGAGCCCTCAGACGGGGGCCGCAGTCAAGGATTCACTGAGCTGTGTGTGGTTAGGGGGGACGGCTCCACGTGGCGCAGACGGCTGTGGTTGTCGGTGACCGGCGTTGAGGTTGTCGGAGGGGTGGGGGCACCTGCAGGTATGAGCAGAGGAGCTGAGCCCGGGGTGCTAGTGGGGTTGCCGCCAGTACCACCCGAGGGACAGACACACAGGGGTCGGTCAGGGACTGGTGGGCCTCCGGGGGAAGCTCATCTGTCCCGGAGGACGGTTCCCCCCCTCCGCTGCTGGACACAGACACAGCCCCCCATTCCAGGGTGTGGCGAGGGGTGCAGTGCCTGGGACCTCGGTCTTTCACCCCTGGCCCCTGCCTTAGAGGACACAGCAATGACCTGCGTGTCCTGTTAGGGTCCTTGCTGGTGGTTTCCTTCCTCCTCATCCTCACCCCTATGAGCGTGAAGGTGCCGCTGGGGGCAGTGGGCGGACCGGCTCCTGGGCACACGGCTCAGGCAGGGTTTGTGCGGCCCGAGGCCCGAGGCCCAAGGCCCCAGGTCCGGGCTGGAGCCCGTGGATGTTCCAAGGACGCTGAGGCTCCACCGCTCTTCCGAGAGGCCCCTTCCAGCTGCTGCTGCTGGGACGGGCCTACATCCAGGAGCCGCTGGGAGTCGGGGACTGTGGGGAGGAGAAGCCAGAGCCAAGCTGGAGCTCAGCTAAGGAGGGAGGGGCCCTACCTCCAAGGGGCGGCCTAGATTGGTCCTGAGGACCCCCAGTTCTTCCAGCTGTTCCTGGTGACCCCCAGCGTGGCTCTCAGAGCCCTGGGGGGCATTTCTGTGGTGCAAGGGCACACCCTCTGTGTGGCCTGGAGCTGGCGTGCCTGACCAGAAGCCATCCTGGGTGGGGTCCCAGGAAGGGCTGCGTGGGCACTGGGTGCTCGGAGACCAGGACTCATTTCTCCCTGAAGCAGGGGCGGCACTAATGGCTCCTCCGCTTGCTCCTGCTGGGCCGTGAGGAGGCTGCCGCCAGGTCCCCCCTGGTCCTGCTGGGTCCCCGATTCCCCGAGAGTACCTGGGCCGGGTCCCTTGGGACCTTGGGGAGGGGAAGAGACGCCTGTGCGCTCTCAGGGAATGATTCCTGGAGGGGGGCCAGGGAGTCTGGCCGAGGCTCTGGCCCTGCACACGATGTCGCCCCTTCCATAGGCCCAGGGCGGAGCCCCCACGAGTGGGGGTGCTGGGGTCCCTGGGGGCCTTGCCAGGAGCTCCCCTGTTCATCCCCTCTGAACCTGAATTCTGTCTTCCTCACCTTGAAATGAGCTTATTCTAGTGACCACAGTTGGGTCTAAAGTAGGTCTTTTCCCAAAAAGCCATGCAGACTGACACCCACAGAGACAGCTGACTCCTGTCAGGGTGTCATGGCTGGCTCGGGGCGATGGCCTTGCTGTCCTGTGGCAGCTGAATGGCAGGGTCCCGTGGTCCTGAGGAGAAGGTTCTGGAGGGACAGGCCCAGCATGGCGTTCACTAGGAGGCAGCGCTGCAGACGAGGCCCCCGGGGCCCCCGGTTGGGGGTGGGCCCTGGGGGTGGCCAGCCGCAGACCTGTGCCTGTTCTCACTCCACAGAGGCTTCTGGGAGGGAGTTGTCAGGGTCATGAGGGGCAGAGATGGACCCTGTCTGGCTGGGCCATGGCATGGGTGTCTGAGGGATCTCTGGCCCTGGGCTAGCTGGCCGCTGGGTACCGGGCAGGAGAAGTTGAGGCCGAAGGCGGCAGGGTCCTGGCCTCCCCGGGGGGCACCTGCACCCATGTCCACCCCTCACCCCAGGCCTCAGTGGCCTGGCCGCAGCCCTGTGCCCATGCTTGCTCATCCCTTGGAGGAGAGCCGGGTTGAGGGCAGAGGCTTTGCCCTTCAAACCCTCAGCGAGGGTGTTCTCTGGCAGGGGCCTCCAATGGACAGGGTCCTCCTTGAGTGGGCGCTGACAGGGCGGAATCCGCGCCCAGGGGCCGGGTTCTTGTCACCAGGAGCAGAGAGCCAGGCGGTAGCTTGAGTGAAGGAAGGGCCCGGGGCTCCGGAGGGGGGGAGGGGGGGTGGGACAGGGAGGAGGGGACAGCGAGAGCAGGAGGGAGGGCAGAGGAGAGGGGAGGAAGGCAGGCAGGAGGGAGAGGAGGAGGAGATGGGGGACAGAGGGGTGGAGGGGGCAGGACAGAGGCGGGGAGCCGTGGTGGGTCGGGCGCGCAATACCCCCCCCCCCCCCGGACGCGGGTGGCTTTCAGGTACCGGCCTTTTGTCTGCGGCCCTGAGCTCGCCTGTCAGCCCCGCTGCCAGAGGCCTAATCTTTTTCTTCTCCGCGGGCTGAAAGGGCCCAGCACCACATCAGGCAACACACTGCTGCCTATTCTCCGACCCCACGGAACCCAATCACCGGACAGCCCGCTCTAATTCACTCCCCTGCCCGCCCTTTGAAAAGGTGGGCCGCCTCGGCGCTGCTCGCCCAGCGAGATAAATCATGTACTCGAAATTAACTTCCATTGAAGGGAGGGCGGGGAGAGAGGCTGATGGCCGGGCGGGCAGGCGGCGCGGCCTTGATAAATGTCAGCGCGGATAATTTGGGGGCTGTGATTAAGATCTTATCTAGGTGGGAAGTGAATGGAAGGACTCTCATAAAACTCCGGCCCATCCCAGGCCCACCAGCTCCGGAAGTTCCTCTGTTTTTCTCTTGTCTCCTCTTTTTGTCCTGCGTTTTTTGGGCGGATCCGAAGGGGACACGGAGAAGGTCCAGCGGAGGGAGAAGCTGGGCCCAGGGTGTCTCTGAAAGGGATTAAACAGACCTGGGAGGAGCCACCGAGTTTCTCCTCGGGGGACAAAGGGCCGAGGGAGGGGAACGCAGCTGCCTTTGTCCCCGGACTCCCGTCCCTAGGAGCCGTGCTGAGAACTTGGGGGCAGGCACGGTGTTGCACAGCATCCACATGGAAGCCCTCGGGCCCTCAGGTCTTGCTCCTGTCTGGTCGGGAACCTTGTTTCTCCACAGTAAATATTTCCTCAAATAAAACGAAACGGAAGCCCCTGGGGGTGGTGAGGCCTGGAGGCCATTTACTCGTAAACGCCCTCCTCAAGCTCCAGGGTGCACGGCACCCTCTTTTATGGGCCCCTGGCCTCCTGGGCGGGGCTGTTTATTTTTGCTACCGATGACCTCGGACACCTGCGGCTGGAACCCCAGCTGCAGGGCCTGGATACCGACTGTGTCCCTGGGGCAGGGCCTCCCCTCTCTGCTGGCGCTCTGGCCCCGGGGCAGCAGCTCCGGGCCCGGCCTCCTCGGAGGGAGTCACATCTACTGAGGGGTCTGTCCCAGGACGGCCAGGCCCCAGATGGGAGCAGCAAGGGAGGGAGGGCAGGGTGGTGCAGCCAGCCTGTGGCCTCCATCCCTCCTCTGGGACCAGGATGGACGGCAGGACCCCTGGTGGGGACTGTGAGGTCACAAGTGCAAAGGGCCCCACCCAGGGCCCACCGCTGGCTCCTAGCTCGGACGAGTGTCACAAGACCAGATTTGTCCTCAGTGCTGGGAGGGCCTCTCAGAGCTGGCAGCCCCAGCCCTGGTCCCTGTCATCTAGCACCCTGGGTCCAACTCAGAGCTGAGTCAGCCCAGCTGCCTGGGTCGGTCACTGGACCACTTAAACATCATCTCACTCCACCCCCGAGACCTGGTGGAGGGCCTGGGGGTCCTGACTCCACAGAGGGGTGGACCACCTCCCCGTCTGTCTCCTGTGGTCCTGCCATGGCTGGAGGGAAGAGGAGGGCAGGAGAGCATAGAGTGGGGCTGGGGGCATGGGCAGCAGGGGTGGCTGAGAGCGGGCTGGGTTGGCCAAACCATCCCTTCAACCCAGGATCTCAGCTGGGCAGGGCCGGCTGCACACAGTAGGTGCTCAGTAAAGGTGTCCAGGTAGCAAGGAAAGAAAGAGGGGCAGATACGGTGGGAACAAGGCAGGGTGAGTGGGGTATAGGGCAGCAGCCTCTCCTGTTCTGGAGAGCTCCTGGCCCTGGTCACCGAGGGACTCTGAGCAGCACCCTGGTCTCTGTGCACTGTGCGTGAACCCCATGACATCCTGGGTGCTGCAGACGCCCTGTCCAGGCCCGCGGCGCTGCCCCCTCATCCCCCACCCACCCTTCAGTGTCTGAGCTCAGCGGCCCAGCATCTTAGGAGTCGGTTCTCACTTGGGAGTATTTTCCCTTTTTTGTTTCAAACACCCGGCAGGTGAAGGGGCGGATGCTGGTGTTGCTTCCTCCACCTGGCCATGTTTTCCTTTGATTCTGTGTTTGAACCCAGCGGCCATGTGCTGAGTGGCGTCAGTGCGAAACTGCAGGGCAGCGAAGTCACGGTTTGCATGTAGATGTTCCTTTGCAATGCCACGCTGTGGTTCTGAGATAGCACCACACACTCGCACACTCACCCATGCACATGTGCACACACACTTCACGCACGCACACTCACACGGGCTCACACACACACGCACATGCTCACATTCACATGTGCACACACACACTCACACAGGCTCACACACTCTCACATGTGTGCACACACATGCTCACACACATGTGCACACATGCTCAGGAGGAGTTGGCCTCCCCACTGCTGGTCTGTGGCTATATGTGGGCCCCTAATAGGGCCTCACAGCTGTCGTCCCCAGAGCCTCCCCAACTAGGCACTACTGGAGTCCCCAAAACAGCCCCCGGGATGGTCCTAGGGAGCGATCAGCAGAGCCCAGATGCCAGGGCTGTGGGGGCAGGACACGGGGTACACAATGCATGGTATGAGCCCCGACATGAGGGCAGGAGCCCCCTTCTGCATGGCTGGCCCGGCCCCGCCCTCCTCTGGTGCCATGTGGGACCCCAGCCAGCCCCTGCGTGGTGACAGCATCCCCAGCGGGCCTCTGGGCGAAGCCTGCCACTCTGGGGCATTTGTCTCCGCTGGGCTCCCTGACTGTGTGGCCCCCAGCGCTCACAAGGATGAGGGGACTCGCTTCACTGGGTGGCTGGGGAGATGCTTGCTGAGGCTGGTGCGGCCCTGCTGGGACAGTCTCAGAGCCCCAGAGGGTTGTCCTGGGTGGTGGGTGCAGGGGCTGTGAGAACGCGGGGGGCCGTAGACCCATCAGGGAGGGAGCACGGGTGACTGGGGGCAGTCGGCTTGGAAAGTGGCAGATAAAGCAAGCACCCCGCCTCCTAAACAAACCCAGCGGGACAGGGCGGATGACAAATGATGGGACCGTGTCAGCTTGGGAGCAGATTGGACTAATGGCACGCGGACTTTGCACTCCCAGGATCAATATTCCATCAGGCAGGCCTGTGAGTGGCGTTCCCGAGGACAAAGGGGCGACCTGGCCGCAGTCTGTGCACGCACACTGCCCGCTGGGTCGCCCTCCCCACGGCTGAGAGGCAGATGGGCACAGGGTGTCCCTGAGCCAGGAAGGCTGCCGCCCGGACAGCATCCAGGCCGGCAGTCCCGGCCACAATGCCACGTGGCTGCGTTGGGCATGCTGTGGGGGGGGGGCAGGCTGCCATGCCCATGTCCAGGCTGTGGCTTCTGGAGAGCTTCCCTGGCTCCTCTCCGGCCTCCCCGCCGGGGGCTGGGCTTTGGGTCTCTGACGTGGTGGCCTTTCCACCTTGCGCCCCCACAGCCCCTCCCTGTCCACAGCTCCAGGAGGCTGGGTACCACGGCAGGTGTGTGGCCGTGACCCTGCATGGAAGATGCCCAGCCACCTCCTTCCTGGAGGCCGCAGAAGGGGTTTTCTTGGACTCCAGGGCGCCCTGTCTTCCAGCAGGCCACCCAAGACAGGCTCGCTTGCTGCATGCCTTCCCCGGCAGGTCCACCCCTGCTGTTCGCACCTGAACACGCAGTCCTGTGTGGGCTGCCTGAGGTGGGCGCAGGCTCCAGGGCATTTTCAGAACAAATATGGTGACCAGAGCCTAAAGGTGTTCGCTGAAAGCATCATGGCTGAAAAACTTGGAGCAGAAAACACTCCACTCGGTCTAGAGAGGCAGGCAGGACGCGCTGGTTGTGAGGCCTGCGGCCTGGCCCCCATGGAGCTACAGGTGAAACTGGGCCACCCTCGGGGCTGGGTCTGAGCCCTGTCACCCGTGTCTTCAGTGGAACCCCAGACCTGGCCCTGTAGGCATCAGGACAGCTGCTGTGTGCACCTGCATTTTCTCTGGACTTGCGGTGGGAGCCGGGTGGTGGTACTTTGGCCTCTGACCCTCCACAACTCTCGGGCCACAGCAGCCAGGGCTACTTGAGTGCCGGGGACCCACCAGGGCTCTGCCTATGTATTCATACTGTGTGTGCACACATGTGAGCGTGTGTTTGCTGTGTGTGTGCATGTGTTGAAAAGAGGGCCCCGTCCCTGTGGAAACAGGTGTCCCAAAAGGCAATGCCAGGCCTCAGTGCAGGAAACTCGGGGTCATCTGGGAGGGGGACACATGTAGACCCTGGTTGCCCCCAGAAGGCAGACCACCCAGGGCTCCAGTTTGGGGAGGGGGCACCAGGCCTGCCTGGCGGGGGCCCTGCCTACTGTCACACACGAGTGTGAGTGTGCTGTGGGAGGCGCACGTGTGAGCGTGTGGGCTCAGCCCTGGCCGTGCTGTGTGGCCAAGTGGGAGAAGACCCACCACCTGGGCTCCAAGGGGCAGTGGCAGGAAGGCCCCACCCCTGGCCCATGGCCCTCGGCTGGCACCAGGGTGTGGACACCACACTCTGGTCAGCCTAGGAGGACGGGCCAGGCGTGGGGTCAGCGCAGGGCCTGGACACCCCTCTGCCCTCCTCCCAGTGCACTTCCCACCAAAGGCACCGGCCCGTGACCTCTGCTTGGATGCACATCGACCCGCCTGCCCGCGCGGACGGATGGCCCCTGCCTGGCAGAGCCCTGCTGCTTCCTCCCCAGCGGCGGCTGCCTCTCTCTCGGCCGCGGGGAGGCTTCCTTTCCAGGCTTGGAGAAAGGAGTGCGGCTGCCGCCTGGCACCACGCTGGCTCTTTGTGCGGCCGGGCGGGTGACCCAGCCGCAGGCTCGGCCCTCTGGGGTCTGCTTAATTACTTTTCTCCAGACCCCAGCTTGGAAAGTCATTTCCCTGAAAGGGCAAGCGGGGTGCAGGGGGGGCTCTCAGTGTGGCCTGGGTGCCCCCAACCTCTAGGACTGTCCAGGCCAGGCAGGAGGAAGCAGGCCAGTCTCCTCGGGTGGGGCCTTGGTGGCTGCGGGGGGCAGGTTCCTGGTGTGGGTGGGGCTGGGCCACGCTGCCGCCCTCTCTGGATCACGGGCCATGAAGTGAAGGTGTTAGGGAGAGGGTTCTGGAAGCCTGGGGCTGCGTCACTGTCACCCGGGACAGGAAGCCGAGGCCTGAGGCTGGGAACGTGGGAGGGTGGCGGGGGTGCCGTCTTTGTGCCGACACAATGGGATTTTGATGACTGATCCTTTTTCTGAGTGTAAGCCGTGGAGTTAAGTGTTTGAAAATTGTTCCAGAAGCTGAGAAAGGCCTGCCCCCTGGTCACGCTGGATTGTCTCTCCCTAGCAGCTGACAGGCCCATCTGTGGGCTGCGGGGGGCAGGGGCAGGGGCAGGGGCGGGGCAGCACCCCGATCTCTGCTGCCCCAGAGCTGCCCTGCCCCGGGGTGGTCCAGGCTCCCGTCCTGACCCTTGGGAGGGCCTGCAGCCGGGAACCTGAGCTCCCAGATCGAGGGTGTGGTGGAACCCACCCCCCGGGGCTGGCGACCCAGGGAGGTCGGGGTGCAGTCCCTCCCACAGGCAGAGCCCCCCGCCCAGGCCCATCCTTGGCTTGGGTCCACAGGGCCCCCCGGAGCCTCCAAGGGAAGACAGTGGCGGGCCACTGGGCCGAGTTATCAGTTCCCAGCTTGAAATCCAAGTAATTAAGTGGATGGATTAAATCTGTAGAATGTCTCCTCACTGTCCTGTATCACGTTGTTTTACAAATACCAGGTGTCCCCCATCCCTCTCCCAGTCTGGCTGCCACTGCCCGCCCCCCAGGCGCTGCAAGACTCCGCGACGCGTCTCAGAGGCCCCGGCCTCCATCCAGCCGCTGTTCCCACCCACCCCTCGTCTCCGGAGAATGGACAAAGTGTAAAGAGAGCCACAGACTGAGTCAAATTCCAGTGTGTGCCGGGCGCCGCCACACTGCCAGGGTGTGGCCGGGGACGGGGACTCACAGGAGAGGAGCCGGGTTAAGGAGGGACCTTGCTCGTGAACTCGAGAGGGGGCTGTCAATCGCACAAAGATCATCTCAAAGGCACGTGGGTCATTCATGTCCGTGACCCCGAAGGGTCAGCTGCCACCCCCCAGAAGCCCAGGAAAGGGAAACGCACCATTTGCGGGACAGACCACCCCGGTGGCTGGAGGGGAGCTTGGGAGACCCTGTCAGCAGAGGCCCCCGAGCCCTGCAGACCCCGGGGAGGGCCGGGTGGGAGACGGCTGCCCTCCAGCCTCAGTTTCTGAGGCCTCTCAGGCTACACGGTGTCCGGGGCATGGGGTCCCCTGGGAGACACCCGGGCCGGCAGTCGGGAGCTCGGGGAGTCCGCCGGCCCCAGGGAGGACCGTTAAAGGCCGACTTCCCATTCCGCAAGAACTGGTTCTGTGTTTAGATTAGAAACAGGATATAATAAACTTGTTAACATGTCAGAATCTGGTGTTGGGACAACATAAGTGGGTGTTTTCTCCTCTTTTCTTTCTGTCGGGCAGGAAAATGCCGCAATTAGTGTCCCAGCTCTTGAGGCAGGTGGGGTAGGCGGTGGAAGCTGTGGGCAGAGGGGTGTGGGGGCAAGGGGCCTGGCGCGGGCCACGGGGCCTCGGCCTGCCTGGTGCTAGGGGTCCGCTGGCCTGGACCCCCGGAGCCCACCCTCCCAGCCAGGCCCCAAGCAACAGCCGCTTGGGACCAGGGTTTGCCCGGGAAAGTGACCCCGGGGTGGGAGGGCGGTGTGGGGGAGTACAACACGGATTGTTTCTTAAAAAAGGCCTTTATTTTAAAAGCCTCTGTCCTGGAGGAAAGCAACACGGAGCTGTGTTCAGGGAGGGGCTCAAGAAAGATCAGCTCCTAATTAAAACAAAACTCTGAGCTCAGACCGTGGCCCAGAGGCCCCTCACCCAGACCCCCAGCAGGTCAGTTCTGTCGAGATCCACTGCCCGCTGCCCGCTGCGTGTGGCTCCTGGCCCCGGCCAGGACCGGGAAGTGTGGGACAAAGGGCGGCAGTGAGAAATGACCGTGGCCTCCAAATTCGGAGAACCAGATGTGAGTCTGGGACAGGATGGGGAGGACACGAGATGATTAGGGGACGGGGGAAGGACCACGGTGTGGCTGTGCGGCGTTGGGGTCGGTGGCCCAGGCCCCGATGGTCGCCTGCTGCCTGGCCCCACTGGGTGGGCCCCGGGCAGGCCTCCCTGCAGCCAGCGGCACCCTGTCCCAGGGGCACGGGGACCCCCAGAACCCGAGGGCTGGTGGGACTCGGAGGAAGGAGGCTGCTGTAGTGAGTGAAACCTCATGAAAACTGAAAGCGAACCCTACTCTAATCTCCCGAACAAAGGCCTTTCAGTTGAACCAGGGCGGCGCGGGCGGTGGGCACCGCCAGATCTTTTATATTAAACGTGCACCCGGTGGAATATGGATCTTATTAGGGAACCGCAGAGCCCCCTTCCTGCACATGGTGCCTGAGGTGGTCGGGGGACTGAGGATGGTCCTCGGCCCCAGGGCAGCTGTGCGGGGCCAGGACTGCCCACCTGCCCCCCCCCCCGGCCCCTCCGTCTGGCGTGGGAAGAGGCGACATGCTAGTCAGTCCCCGCGACACCTCAGCCCGACACTCTGTGCCAGTGACCCCTTTTGTCTAATTGTGGCCCCTCACGACCCAGTGGTGAGCTGTGGCCATGGGGTGAGAGAGCCCCCAGTGAGACCCATCCCAAAAGTCGAGTGTCTGAAGGTTTCTCCGGAAGGATCTGACCTCTGACCAGAGGAGCCAGCCCTCTCCCGCCTTCAAGGTTACCACAGCCCTGACTTTGAGAAGCGCTTCCCCTGGGAGCCTGGGCCCCCGGGCAGTTCCGAGCTGTGTGCGGAGGGGTTTGGGGCTTGGGCAGAATAAACAGAACTCCAGTGCCTGCAGGGGGAAGAAAGGCCCATTATATGGGCGAAACAAGTGCACCCCCTGGACCCGCAGACACCGCACTCCTGCCTTCTTCCAGACTCAGCCCCGCCACCAAAATCCGCCCGGGAAAGGAAATCAAATTTAGGGGTTTTCCTTACTGGCCAGAATTTTTAATCTAATAAGGGGCGGAGAGATGCTGTTGTATTTTATTTTATTTCAACTTTGAACAGGTTGAATCTTCCTGCAGGGCTCTGGGAGCGCGGCTGCCGGGAATGAAAACCAGCCCTGTCCTGCAAATTCAAACCAGGACCCCTCCCCGCGTGCAGGCGGGTGGCCTCGGGCTCCCAGGCCGAGGGCTGTCAGGGCGCCACATCCAGGAGCTCGGCTTGGGCGTCAGGAGCCGTGTCTCTCTGGGCGTCTGGCAAATGGACGAGCCCCCAAGGCAAGTGGGGAGGCTGAGGTAGGCCCTCCACCTGGTGTGGGCGCAGAACCCGCAGGCCCTTCCTGGAGGAGGCATCACTCTGTGACTGTGGGGTGGTGATGGCTGTGGTGGCATTGTCATGGTCTTGAAGCAGGACACACGTGACGCCCGTGGAGCCCCACGTAGGCTGGGTGTGGCTCTGTTGTCTCTCTGAGGCCTTCAGTGCCCAGCCAGGGGCAGGGTCTCCTGGCGTCAGCAGCAGCTCCCGAGAAGTCTGGGGTCCGAGAGCCTTGGGCGGAGGGGCAGTCTCCTGTGAGCCCCTGCAGGCTTGTGTGCTCAGCTTTTGGCCCAGCTGGGCCCGTGCAACGCTCACTGGGGCCTGTCTGCACCTGTGACCTCTCAGTGTGACCTACTGTCCAGCCATGGACAGCAGACAGAGCAGGGCAGAAGCAGTGGCCCCTACTGGGCCCTCCACCCATCCCAGAGGCCACTGCCATGTCCCAGCCCACCCCAGAGGTCACTGCCAGGCCCCTGGGCAGGAAGGTCAGCGAGGGCTGTCCTGTCTTTCAGACCTGGACGGCCACAAGGTGGGGGGGGGGTCCTCTCCCTCTCTGGCCCAGTGCCAGCCCTGCACCCCCACCCCTTGCTCAGATGCCACCCCCAACACCTGGGCACTGAGAGTGCCCTGCGGCTCTGGAATGCCGCCTTACAGCTGATCCAAAGCCAAGCTTCTCTGGGCCTAACGGCTCTCATGTGGCAGCAGAGGCCAAAGGTGACGGGCAGGTGGTAAGCTTGCTGCAGGATGCACTGTCTGGACAGCGCATCCTTCTCTGGCTGGTCACTGGGGCCGATCCAGGCCAGTCGGATTGACCAGGAGGCCGGGCCTGGTGCCTGCTAACAGGGAGATAGAGAAAAGTGGGGCAGTCACAGGAAGGGGTGCCACCTATGTCCTCTCCGGCTGGGGTCCGATCAGCACCTCCAGTAGCCTGTGTCCTGCAGTATGCGCCGTCCCTACCAGGTCACGCAGGGGAAACTGAGGCTCCAGAGGCTGGCAGGTGCCTGGCAGCTCTGAAGGGCAGAGTAGCGGTTCCACAGGATGTGCGCTTGGACAACGCCGGCCTGGCACAGACCGAGGCTTGTGCTCAGAGTGGTTTTGGGGAAGCTGTGCATTTTAGGGAGCGATTTTGCAGGTCCCCAGACCAGGCAGTGTTTTCAGGAGGAGCACATCCCCTGGCCCCCCCTTTGCTGTCAGGCCAGTTCCGGCATGAGGGGTGCTGAGCCCACGGGGCCCCCGGCTCAGAGCTGCGGTGGCTGGCCAGGCCGGTGGTGCAGTCCGCCCCAGCGTCGCCCGATTCATTAGGGGCTGGGCCCCTTTGTGGGCCCCGAGCCCCAGGCCCATTGCTGTCACGGGCTGTTACGGGCATGATGACAGGCATTAGAGCCCCAAGAGCAATTAACGGGCTGCTTAATTAGCAGGAGGAATTAGCGTGTGAGTGGCTGATCCTCTCTCAAAGCCCGAGGAGCGCGGGCGGCTGTCTGATCGCACATTGATCGCAGGCTGGCCTCCTGGGTCAGCCTCGCCCCGCCTCGCCGTCTGGGAACACACCGCTCACCCCTTCCATACCGGACGGCCTCGTCAGCCCGGGAGAAAGGGGCCCATTGTGGCTGCCTGTCCCCGGCCCGGCTCTGGTGGGTGCGCGGAGGCGGCTCCGGTCCCGGGGCCCTTGCCTGGCCATGCTGGGAACAGTGTCTGCCCCCATGTGTCCTCCTCCATGGGCCTGTCCCAGTGCTCGGGGGCTGAGTCTTATCTGTGCCGTGGGGGACAGGCATGAGTGGACCCATCGTACGAGTGGACAGGGTGAGGCCCGAGAGGTCAGTGGCAACTGCTCGGTGAGCCTCAGGCCAGCTCTCTGTGGTCCTGTGGTGGGTATTCAGACCCCAAGGGTGCGGCGTCCCCTTCAGAAACAAGCCCACCTAGCACTAGCATGGCTTCGACATCCGAGGGTGTGCTCTGGGAGCCCTGGGGTGCTGGCTGGGGCAAGACAGCATTGTCCCCTTGCGCTCAAGCTCCTGGGGAGATGGGAGGTTGAGGGGTGGGGGAGCAGAGGTTCTAGCCCTGGGCTCCAGCGTGGGTCCTGCTGGTACTAATGTTGCTGCTGGAGGGAGGAGGAGGTGGTGAGACTCCCAGTGCCCTTCAGGGAAGGGCAGGTCTGGGGTTGGGAACAGCTCGTACAAGGGCACAGAGGCAGTGAGGTGCGAGGATTATTCTAGAATGGCTCCTGATAAAGTGTGGGTATGGGGCTGGGCTCCCCTGAGTGAGGCCCAGCACTTGCTCTTGGACCCCAGCACCATCGCTGTATGTCCTGACAGAGAGGAGGGCTGGGAGCCTGCTTCCCCCGACGAGGCTGGGAGGCCTTGGGGAGGCCCTGGGGAGGCCCCTCGTGGTCCCTGGGGTGGGCGGCAGACAGGACAGCGATTGGTTCTGGCCACACTGGCTGGGCTTCTGCCCTGGCACCCGGGCTCAGCCCCGCAGGGGAAGGGCCAGGAGCTGGAGGCCAGCAATGGGAATGAGCCCGGGACACTGGGTTTCACACGAAAAGGGAAAGAAAGGTCGAAGGGAAAAGATGGGAGAGTGAGGGAGGCCCAGACAGCCTCTTGCTCTGCAAAACTCAAAATAGATTTCAGTGCCGTGCTTTTCGGAGACAAACCCCAGGCTCTCCATGGTCCTCGCTCGACCTCGCGTGGTCTCTGGCGAGCTGAGCCGCCGCAATCTGGCATCCGGCGGCCTCAAATGCAGAACAGCGGTGTGGAGACTTTGCCAAAAGCTGATCTCTGTTGGTTCCATGAACTTTGCTTTTCTTGTTTGCTACATCAGGTATCATCTTACCCAGACAGTGCCCCCAGGAGACAGACCGCCCCACCCCTCAACTTTGAGGGTGCAGCCAAGGTCTTTCCGCAACTGCGCGCACGATCCGTGGCCGGGAGGGAAAGGACGCCGGTTCCTAGTGCAGCGCAGCGCGGCGTGGCTGTCCGGGCAGCGAGGGAATCTTTATCGAGCTCAAATCATGAAACCCGGTTTCTGGTTTCATTTTGGAAACTGGCTGCTAAGCAGATCCATTCCGCCTGTAAAATGACACCGCCACTCAGGCCACCGCGCTCCCTCCTCGCGCCTGCCCCTGCCCCTTCTCTGCAGCGCCGGGGATGGCAGGACCGGGGCCCGCCCCAGTGGGCGGAGGTGGTTTGTCTGTGGGAGTGGGGATTCGGGTTGGCGACGGCCCTGCTTTGGGGAGACCCGTGGGCTCTGGCTGCTCACCAGGGAGCCGGCTGCTGGAGCAGGAAGCTGGAAGGTGTGGTCACGGGGGACTCTGAGCTGGGGGTCAGGCTCCGGCTATGACCCTTACCAGGAGGTGGCTGGCATCTGGGACCCCTGCTTCCTGCCTCACTCGCTGAGTCCTAAGGGAAGGGCCCCCCGAGTTTCTGTCCACTTCAGATGGTGCTTGAGTGAAAGCCCTGCCCCTACTCAGCCCCCCACTGAGGGGTCAGCCCTGTCTCCTCTGAGGCGGTTCTGCATATTTGAAAGTGGCCAGAAGGCCCGACTGGTCTGCCACGTGTGTTCTACGCTGTGCTGGGCAGACAGCGTCAGAAAACTGGAAGCAACACTGTTGAGCATGAAGGGCAGGGGCGGCTCCCTGCTCTTGACCCAGGGCTGCGGAGCCCCCTCCATCCCTGTTTTGTGGGGTAGCGTCTTTATTTCTTTTTTCTTGTCCCTGGGCCACATGTGCGGCTTTGGGAAATGACAGTGTGCTGACACTGAGAAAGAGCCCTGGGGACCAGGGCCCGGTGGTCCACCTGGGGGACGGTCTGTCCCGCAGTGGTGGCTGCCGGCTCAGGCCCAGGGAGGCCAGCTCCGGACCCCGAAGCCAACCGGCCACGCAGTTTGGGGGCAGGTGAGCTCCAAAAGGACCTTTCCTGGTAGGTGGAAGGGTCGCCATGCTTTGAACTATGTGGGTTAAGTGCAGGGATGCGGAAGCACCTGGCAGCATGCGTGTATGCATGTGTGTGCCTGTGCACGGGACCTATGTGGGTACAGGGGACAGGCTGCCCACATAATCATCAGCTGGTCCAGGAGGCTGGTTCTCAGCCCAGCACCTCTCACCTCTGGGTGGGACTCCCCGGCTCTTGCCTGTCCCCAGGTGCGGGGAGCCCTCTGTGGGTGGCCTGTCTCTGCTCATGAGGGCCGGGACAGACAGGACGCCCAGCACCTCGGTGGCAGGCTCTCCCTCATCCTTTCTGGTCCCCTGGGGCATCTCAGGGGCTCTGATGCCCCAGGTGGGAAGGGCAGGCTGCTCGGCCACTGGGTCCCTGACACTTGGAGCGGAAACTCCTCGGGGGACAAAATAGGGCGAGGTTCCGACCTCCCCACCCCGATGCAACAAGTCCTCTTTCCTGTTCTGTCCCCTCTCCATGTCGTGTGTCCCCGTCGGCATGTGTGCACGCATGCGTGACACACAACACACGTGCACATGTAAGCTGTTCTGTGACGTGTAACTCATCTGACACAAGTTACGTGCTTGAGAGCTGCTGGCAGGTGTCTCTTTACGGGATGGTGGGCCCTTACTCCAGAGAAAATGGGGAGGGAGGAAGATGGAAAGCGGGTCTGTGGGAGGAAGGGAGGAAGCTGGACCCTGGAGCTCTGGGGAGCCCCGGGGAGCCCCCACGCCACCTGTCTCTGGAGGGTCGCACCCACTTCTGTCCCCTCAGGTCTCAGGTAACTGGTAAGCTCGGGAGTGGGGCAAGCAGGGGAGGTATGTGCCAGGCCTGAGTCTGGTGGAAGCTTTTCCAGGATGATTGAAGATTTAAGGCCCTGGGACCCCAGGAAGCACCCACCGCTAACTGGCCCCCTGTGTGTCCCGGGCTGTGTACCTGCTCCCCAGGGTCTCCGGGGCTCATGGGGACGGAGCCTAAACCTCGGTGAGAAGCATACCGGCCTTCTCCCTCCAGCTGGCTCTTCCTGGAGCCCCAGAGGGTCACCCTAAACTCACGCCTGTGCCCCGAGTCCCTGAGTCCTTTGTAAACCACAAACGGTACTCAAACATGGTGTGGCCCAGAGCCAAGGGTGCCCCCACCCCAGCACCTTTGGGGAGACAGGAAGGGAGGAAGAAAGAGAGGGAGAGAAATATCAATGTGTGGTTGCCTCTCGCATGCCCCCTGCTGGGGACCTGGCCCACAACCCAGGCATGTGCCCTGATTAGGAACTGAAGCGGCGACCCTTTGGTTCTCAGCCTGCGCTCAATCTGCTGAGCACACCAGTTATTCGTGGTACAGAGTCTCACCTTCCTGCACGTTCAGCCTTGCCCTGCACACCTGCCCCATCTGGTCAGCTCCGGCAGGTCTGCCTTCGTGTGAAATTACGTAAATAGTCATGGTTGTGGCTTCCCGGCCACTCTTTGCGTTCGCTGGGTGTTTGGAGAACTTGTCCTCGGGTTGCTTGTTCCGATGGCCACACCAGGGAGAGGAAGCTTGGTCCAAGTCCTGTGGGAAGTAAGAGCCATGTTCATTTCTTCTGGAACGTTCTGTGGCGTGTGGCCGCTTCGATCTCTGCCCCCTCCCAGCTCCCCTCACCTGGCCCTTCTCAACCGCGTTGGCTTCCTCAGGGCTTCTCTCTGAGCGTTATTCAGATACTTAAATCCACGGGAAGCGAGGTTCTCTGTATCTCAGCATTTATGGTCATTGTTGAGTTTTACTTTTTACTCTTCCTTCGAGAAAAAATCTGAAGTTGTTTTTTGCAAGTTAAAAAAAGATTTATTTTGTAACCTGATTCCATTTTTAGGCCAAAGTTAGGGGGATGGGAAGTTTTACGCCTCTTGCTTCTCCCCATTCCGGCCCATGGTGTGTCTCCACATTTAGTTTTGTATAAAAATGGTTTTCGCTAAAATGTTGCAGTGTCATTTGTAGGCCCCTCCCGTTTCTCGCCCAGAGCCTTCAGAGGGTTTTATGGCATGAAAACAAAAGAAAAAAGCCAAAGTGGAAACATTGAAAACACTTCCATTTCCTACCGCCCCGTGCAGAAAAGATGGGCAGGGAGGCGTCTCCAGAACCCTGGAGCCAGTATGTGCAGCTGCTGAGACCGCCAGGCTCTGCTTCTCCCTCCGTGCCCTGCCTTCCGGGAAGGAGGTGTGATTGTCACTGTGGAGCGCCCTGGGTGCTGGGTGGGGCTGGTGGCCCTGGCCTAGGCCGAGTCTGGGGGGACAGGCCGCCCGAGGCTCTGGGGCTGACCCTCCCTGTCCTCCGTCCAGGAGCTCGGCCTTTGTCTCCGCTCACGGCTGCGGGGAGGGAGCTTCCTCCCCCTCCCAGCCTGGCCCCTGTGGCCCAGTCCTAGATAAGCCTGCTCAATTAGCCCCATAATACTTAAAATGCTAGTCCGTTTAATATGTAAACAATGACAATTTTTTCCAAAGGGTTTAGGATTTAAATTAGTTTTTAAAAACCCAATTACTGCCATTTAATTTGGAGGAGAGAGTTCTTTATGTGCTAATTATAGAGTTGGGAAATGAGCAATCAGGGGCACAATGGGGTGTTAAGGGCACTTTTTAAAGGTTTGAACTTATTTCTCTGAGTTTGGGGTGGGGTCCCTGCCGTCAGAGCAGCCCGCTGGCGGCTCCTGGGAGGAAGGCAACACGGCCAGGGAGTGAAAAATGTGTGGTCATTATATTGTCTTATTATTTCAGCGATGTTTACAGAAGTGTCAGAACCTGGACACGGGCCCCGGGCCCTGCCCAGATTACTCTCTGGTCAGAAGGAGGGAGGGGAGGCCGCTGGGTGGAGGTTGTACAGGAAACCTGGGCCTGGTCAGAACCCAGTCTTGGGTACCCGTGGGGGCCTGCCCTCATAGCACCGTCTGGAATTTTCTGGAAGCTTCCAGAGATGCACACATACCCCGGGAGACAGAGAAGCTCCTCCTTCTCCCTCCATCACACCGTCCTACCCCCCCAGTGTTCTAGAACCATCCTTGACAAATCAGCACCACCTCTGCTCCCTGTGCGAGAAAGGGTGATTCACCCCGAACCCAACTTTATCTCCCGGTGCAGCGCTCTCTGTAGAGACACAGGCCGCCGGCGTTCGCAGGACTGCCGGCCCAGCCCCACCTCTTGCACCCGGATAGTGTGCTTCTGCCCCGAACGGCTTCAAACACCCTGTGGGGGAGTGTGCAAGGATGGCACAGGGGTGTCATTCAGTGGGGCTTACAGGTCGGGCCTGTGGCAGGTGTGTCTGCTTCCGCCATCGGGGGCCCTCCCGTGTCACCTGGGCGGGCGGTGGGGGGTGGCCATGCTCGCCCCCTCCCGGTCCTGACCAAAGGGACCACGTCCTGGACTGGATGCTGGAGGTGAAACACCTATGTTACTTGTGGGCTGACTTGGGGTGGCTGCCGGTGACCCGGCCCTGGGGTGGGGGTGCGGCTGGGTCCTCTCCAGGGGAGGGTTTGCTGAAGCTGGCCCAGGGGAGGGGCTTCCCCTGCCACATGAGGTCGTACAGGGCAGGACTGGCCCCGGCTACTTGCCCTTGGCACCCACCATGAATGGAAGCCATTCTGAGGCCTGCATGGCTGTCGCCACGCCCTGCCACAGGCTGCAAGACACTGCACGCAGCCTCTTCTTGCGTCTACAGGCTCTGAGACGCAGAGAGCTGACTGCTCCATCCGGCAGAGGGGAGGCCAGCTCTCTTGAGGTCACTCGGAGAGTGAGCCCACGTCCAGGGCCTGGCACCTCTGAGCTCATGGCCGATGGGCAGGGAGGCGGGTGCCTGGGAACTTCCCAGATAATGGGAACCACGTGGGGAGGGCTGGGGAGCCGAGCAGGAGTCCAGAAGTTTCCCTGGAATGTGCCATCTTGGTTCCTACAGACAAGAAGCTGGCCAGCAGAGGGAGGGAGTGTGGGGTGCGTGGCACAGCCCTGCCGGGGCTGGGAGGCAGGGAGATGGGCCCGAGGTTGTGGCTGAGATGCAGCCCTTCACGCCTCTCACCTCCTCTCCGTGCATCAGGACCCTGGGGTGGGGGATGGTCCCACCCTCAGCTGAGACCACCAGCAGGACGCAGGGGCCCGTGCAGCCCACCTGCCGAGGAGAAGGGACAGGAGAGGTCCTGCGGCCAGTAGGGGCCTCGCCCAGATGGTCTGGGAAGGTCAGCCTTGGCACCTAGAGTGTTCAAAACCAGCGGAGATTAAACTTAAAGCGATTAGACAACTTATTTTCTTTTTCGAGACATTAGCTGGTCAAAAATGACAAAAATGTCCTTAAGCCAAGAGGAGGCAGAGGCAGTGAACAGACCCCCTTTTGTTCAGCGGCAGGGCCTGACTGTGGAGCCTGCGTGGGGTGCCCAGGAGCCCACCCCCTGCCCCGGGTGGGGGAGCCGGTAGTATTAGCAGGATTAGAAGCCAGTGTGCCGGGTGGCGGGGGCTGCCGGCCACCCACAGGGTCAGGGGCCGCAGGGAACGAGGGTACCCTCTGGGCAGATCTGGGCTGCCCACTTATTAGGGGGCTGCAGAGCACCCCAGAAATGGGACAAATCCCCACGGCTCTGGCCCAGCCCTGCCTGGGAAGGAGGGGGTGGGTCTGGCCATCCTCACTTGGGCCTGGAGGCCCCCGACTGCCAAGGCCCTGGCCTGTCCTGGTCACTGGCCGCTGGGACCCCCAAACTGAGTAGAGAGCAGGTAGCATCTCTGGGGACGGCGGACCTAGGTCGGCCTTCTGCTGTGCCTGGTTCTCCCTGGCCTGCAGACACTGTCCTTGGGCCTGACGTTTTCTTGAGAAAGGAAAACACGCAAGCCCACCTTTCTTATCTGAGGGCAGCCAATGAGCCCCGCTGGTCGGGAAGGGGCTTTCACAGTAGACCCCGTGACGGGCGCCCAGCAGCCACTGCCGGGCCGGCGGGGCGAGTCGGACCTCCACTCTGAGGTGGGGCAGGGGACGTGCCAGCTGTGAGCCTGGTAACCGGGCCTGCCGGACACAGTGGGCCAGTGTGGCAATGGCAGTTAGAGGGTCTCTTCACCCGCTTCCACCTCAGCACTGGCGTTGTGGCCCTGGGCACCCCTGGGGCTCGGGCGCAATTCCAGGGTCGAGTTACCTCAGGAATGGGGCTGGGCATCGTTCAGCCTCGGGCCCTGCTTCCTGACCCCTCTGCCCTTTGCTCCCTGGGCCAGGTCGCTGGGGCCGTCCCCGGGGACCCCTCCCCCGTGCCCTCCGTCAGCCCAGGGAGGGGCACGGGGTGTCTCCTTCTCCGGAAGGTGAAGTTAAACGACCAGGTATGAGGACATTGCTGTGCTGCATTGACCGGGAGCCACAGGACACTGTGTTGGGGGGACGGCAGGGCCTAGGAGCTGCCCCCAGGGAGGTCAGGGGGTCCCTGTGCCCAGGCAGGGTCGATGCCAACCCAGGGGTGGACCTGGGGGCCCTGTGACTAGGAGCCTAGCAAAGGAGGGACATTGCTGACACCTCAGGCCACTTCTCCCAGGCCCGGCAGTGGCAGCAAAGTCGAGAGTGAGGCCACCAAGGCAGGGGCCCCGAGCAATGGTCCCAGGGTCACGCCACCACATGTCACTTGGTGACCTCACATCACACCCGTGAGGTCGGCTCTGCTGTCATTCATTTGCATGTGAGGAGAGGCTTGGGGAGGCCAGCCATTTCTTCAGGGATGCGAACCTGGGCCTGGCCGACCCGGGGCCCTTGCCCCGTACTGTGCGGTTGTGGCTGTTCCGCTGAGTCACAGAGAAGCTAGATCTTAGTTTGGGGGCACAATGGCCCCTGAGTCCCTGTGTCCACCACCTCAGAAGGCCAGCTCTGAGGCCTCTGAGCTTTCTGAGGCCACACAGACGGGTTTCTTGGACCGGCTGCTCCTGGCGCCAGCACTGGACCAGCTGGGCTTATTAGGTGTGTCCTGTGGCCCTGCCACCCCACCTCGCTGACAATCACATGCCACTGCCCCACCCCTGAACGCACATCCCGCCTGAGGGCAGCCTGCTGTGAATTCCCCGTCCAGCCTGATGCTGGGAGCCAGGCTATGGCCTCGAGTTGGTAGGTCCCTGTGGGCAGCCCTGGGTCACTCGTGGAGGGACAGCGCTCCCCCCGGCCCCTGCCTTGGCTCTGTGCTGGGGGGGACTGGCGTGGCCAGTGGAGGGAATCCCAGTCCACTTCACAGATGAGGAAACGGAGTCAGAGAGAGGCCGCCTGCAGTGTGGACACCAGGAATCCAGCCCCCAGCTGCCTGCTGCTGCCCCCCATACCCGGCTTCCAGCCTAGACACCCCGGGGATCAAGAGCAGGGCTGCTCTTTGTGGCAGCACCCTCAGGTGGCCCCTGGGCCCCACTCTCCTCTTTCTGACCACGCGTTCACCTGGCCCCGGAGCCAGCACGTGAGGCAGTCACACGGCACAGATTTAGACGCGAGCCTGTCGTGCAGGGAGCGAGGAATGCAGAGCTGCCCCTTCCTTCCTGCAAAGCCTCATCATGTGTATGAGATAAGTTCTGGGGACAGTGGCGACTGCCAGGAGGACACTACCAGTGCTGTCCCAGGCCACCCAGGCAGTCCTGGGGGTGTTTCTATCACTAATTCCAGAGTGTTCTGGGCCTGACAGCCAGGGAGGGGCTACCACTCACAGCAGATGAGGCGGGGTCCAGACAGGCCATCCAGGAGGCCTCCCTGGAGGAGGCAGCTTCATCTATGTGTGTGGAAGAGGGTGGAGATTTCCTGGGATGACCAAAGAAAGGCTCGAGGAGGCTTCCCTCTCAGGCGCATGAACCTGGTGATGCCTTTACGCCCCCACTCAGCAGCTGGGGGTCAGCTCCCCCGTGGGGAGCTGCACAGACACAGCCAGTTACCAGGAGAAATATCCAGCCTCTCTCGTCCCCCACCAAGCGGGGCCACCATGGCTTCTGGGCCACAGCCACCAGCCCGGGGCCCTCCTGCTGCTGGCGGTTTCCAGGCTCAGGAGCCCTTCACGGGTCTCTGATGTGCGCCAGCTGACAACCCTCCCCTCTCCCGAGGCCCGAACCGCCCTGCCACCCTGCCACCCGCCCTGAGGCACTGAGATGTGTGGGAGTTGGGGACAATGTTCGGTTGTGAGTCCACTGAGAGGCCCTGGAAAGTTCCAGTAAGTTCCAGAAAGTTCCAGGAGGCTTTCTGGACCTGACCCAGCAGGTGCCAGGACACAGGCCTTGCAGCTGCGTCGGGGTGGCTGAGGCGCCTGTGTTGGGAGGAGGTGGTGGAGGACCTTGCGGGGGGAGCCAGGAGCCTGGCTGTGGACTTGCGTGTCCTCTGCTTTCGCTGCTGCTCCGTGGTCTTTGGGAAGGAGGAGGAGGAGGGACGAAGATGTTCTCTGGCTATCCTCTCACTGCCCCCTCGGTGCATTCCCGGGTGTCGTGGGTGTTCAACTTTGACCTTGGGGGTGGGATAATGGGGCTTCTGTTCTTGGTGACAGTGGCTTAGGACAGGCGCTCACAGACAAGTGTCCCTGTGACTGGTCCTGGCTGGTGGCTGTGCACACGGATGCATTTGCTCGTTCCTGAGTTTTTCGTGTTGGGCGGCTGAATGGGTGGGGCCGGGTGTCGCACTGTCACTGCCTGTCCTGGGCCCTTTCCCTCCCTGAGACACACACGAAGGAATTCTCCCTCCCTCCCGCTGGAGCCCTGCCCCCCACCCGAGCGAGGCAGTTCCAAGAGGACACAGGATAAGCCCTCTGGGGCCGCCCTCAGTGACTCTGGGGTGCTGGGCAGTAGATGGACAGCTGGTTTGTGGAGGCAGTCACCCAGCCAGAGAGTGAGGGGACAGAGCAGCTATTGGGGTTGGAGAGGGTCCAGCTGGGGCTACAGACCCGCCAGACACCCCTTCAGGGGATGGCCAGCTCACTGTTGCCGTGGACGCCACCACGAATAATCACCAGCCTGGTCAGCTGGGCTCCCGAGGTTCACATTCCCTCCGCCTGGGCTGTCACGCCCTCTCTCGTCGCTGTGAGCATGGGACTCACGGGGACCAGAGGGCCCACTGAGGGGGTGTCGCATCCGCCAGTTCTGTTCACGGGAAAGGGGGCCGGCTGCTCCCTGCGGCTCGTGGGCCATGTGTGGTTTGGGGGCACGGGTTGGACTTGGGGGCAGCCGCCGTGGTCTCAGTAGGCAGTATGCCAAGATGGCAGCCACCTCCTGTTCCTCACCCCAGTCTCTGTGAGGCGCCCCCCGCCACTCCTATCCCCGGGAACACGCACCCTGGTCCCTGGCGAAGCCTGCCAGGGAGCCGACCTCCATGAGGAGCCATCCCCACCCCAGAAGGGATGGTCTGCTCTGGTTTTCGACAGAGTCATTAGCGAGACCCATGTCGTGAAGCCGCGTGTTTGGAGGAGCCTACGGAGGGCGATTGTCCCTTTCATTTCAAACCCGGTGTTGGCGGCCCCCGACGTGGTCCCGCGCGGGCGGATGCGGCCTCCGGACGGCCGCCTGGCCATCCGTCTTTGTTTGGGGACCTGGTTTTTATTAAATTTAATTGCTTCCTTTTCTGGCCTTAAATCAAGGGTGGCCTCAGAGCAGGGACAGCATCAATTTAATTTAATTACTCTGCGCGGCAGCCTTCCGAGGAGACCGTGGCTACCGAGGGTCCGCGCAGGGCCCCCAGCCTGGGACGAGCCCAGCGGCCCGGGAGGGCACACAGCCCTGACCCCCGCCTCCCCCGACCCCGCTGGTCTTGCCGGGACTGGGCCCCAGACCTGGGCTCTTGCTGTCTCAGCGACGGGTGCACTTTTCATCTGCCGAGTGGCTGGGTTGGCGCTCCCACTCGGGGGCAGCTCATTAAGGGCCTTTAATCTGTTGCTGACGCGTGTGACTTCCACAGGCCGGCCCGGGGCGGCGGAAACCAGACGCTCGTGGACACACTTGCAGCCAAGGGCCAGGTTGTGGGCGGGGGCCTCAGCCGTGCAGAACGCTTTCCCGCTCTGCCTCTCTGGGCCCCGCAGCCTCGGGCCCTCCCCTCGCTTCCAGGGCACAGCTCGCCTGACAGTGGCCTCGGCCGAAGGAGACTGCACTCCCTTCGGCTCACCGCAGAGAAGCCCGGCTGCAGTGGATGCTCCAGCCCAGCCGCCCTGAACAGGCTCTGAGCCCTGGCTCTCACCCCTATCCCCGGTCAGGGGAGCCCTGGCCCTGAAGAGGCCCCCCGCGCCTGCTTTCTGAAGCCCCGCTGATGACGAGAGAGCCCAGCCTCGCCTGGGCTCCCCGGAACTCCGAGCAAAAACACTGGGAAGGATCGGGATGATTTGTTAAATAATAGAAAATGTTTTTCATTTCCCAATTTCCAGCTCTTGCTGAAACCATCCTCCAGCCGTCTGCTTCTCATTCCTTAATGTTTAGACTTATGGGCCAATTTGAGGGTATTTTCCCTTTCTGCCGTGATTAATGCTCCTGCGAAACAATGTCATCGCCAGTCACCTACCTGCCCTGTCAGCCAGGCATCAATCTCAGGGGCTGGGAGGTGATTTACGGCCAGTGCTGGCAATTTGCAAAGCTAATGGGGAGGTGGGGAGGAGCCCTGGCTCCCAGCTCGGCCTGCCCGCCTGGGTCTCGGCACCCCCCTCCCACCATTAGCAGAACAAATGGTGCAGAGATCAGACAGCATCTCCAAGGCTCGATAAATATTTTATCAGCCGTAATGGAAATTGTCAAATTGATCTAATTGTATAATACGTTATCAGTGAGATATCAAAGCTTGGCCTGGCCTCGGCCTGGACCTGGCACACCCTCCCGGCTGCCGGGGACGGGCGTGAGTCCCCAGTGAGGGTGCATCCCGATGCCACGTAACGGGGGGCTGACAAATGGGGTGGGAGAAATGCCTTACTCTGTGGTGCTGGGTTGGGCCGAATCTTTGAGGGCCAGTGGGGAGCAGAGGGACAGAGCCAGGACAGCTGGTGGGACAGAGTCAGGATGTTCTTGGAGCACGGGACCTACCCCCACTTCTTGGTGTGGGGGGTGGCGCTGACCCTCGAACATCTGTCACATAGCTGCCCACCAGAGAGACCCAGCCTGGCCCTGATTGCACAGTGACAGAGGCAGGTGCCACTGTGCAAGGTGACAGTTTTTCTGGCTCTCAGGAGCTGATAGCCCTTGGGCTCAACTGGGACAGGGTCACACCTCATGTGGGAACTTCTTTAAGAATTGGGGTCACACTGAGCACTTGCCAACCATGGGGGCCGACGCCAAGGCCGGAGCCAAATGCAAACCATCAGCCCAGGGAGCTGGGAGCACAGTTTGCACCCCGGCTCCCGAGAAACTGAAAGTGGTGCCAGCACGCTCCTACCCTGGGCCCATTCGTGGGACCTGGTACTCCAGGAAGGGGTGGCGGGGCTCGGGCAGGGGGCGGGCAGGCGTCTTTCACAGCCAGGAGAGACCTTCTGATTTCTAGAACAAACAGCCATGTCCTAGACCTGGAGCCTGTTTACAAAGCCGAGTGAAAACATCTGTAGACACACTGAGGACCAGCCGCCTGGCTCACGTGTGGAGCCCTGGGCACCAGGGCTCCTGCCAGCACCCTGTGCCCAGCCCTCCCTGTCACGTCCCCCTACTGCTTCCTTGCCGCCGGTCTCCCGCTTTCAAACCGCCCTGGGCTTTGGGCACACGTCCAGGGGATGTGCAGGGGTAGGAGTGGCTCCTCTGGCGTGGACTGTCCAAGCCCAACGCCGAGACTCGGTGGGCCCTAGCATGTGGGCCCTGGCATGCGGGCGGGCCCAGTGTGGGGGTCGCCGAGCCACAGTGCTGTCCTGAGTGGGCGTTCACCTCGACGTATTCTCGGCTCCCGAAGAAGGATGGGAAGTTCCCATCTTCGTTCACTGGCTGCGTTGTGACCAGCAGGCAGTCCCCAGAAGAGCAGAGGGTGGCCCCCCGGGGAAACCACTTCACCAGCTGGAGCCCTGGTTTGGCTCTACCGTGGCCACTGCCTCCGGAGCTGCCCTGCATGCCGCATCCCTTGCCCCCCCCCCCCGCCGGCAGGTGTCCCGGCCGGCTCCCGGGCTCCCTCAGCGGCCCCTTCCAGGCAGGTGCCCATCTGTCGGTAGCAACTTTTCCGTTAGGAGACCCTGAGTGTCCGGGATGCAGGCTGCTGCCTTGTTTCTCGTGGGCTGGGGAGCCCACGTGTACATGCATGCACACGCACATGGAAGCCTGCACTCAGTCTTCTTGGTCACCTGTCATTTTAAATAAAAATAAGAAGAGAGTGTTGGCGTAACAGGGGCCTGGGGAGGCCACGTGGCTGGTTTCTGGCCTCTACGTTGGCCCACGTGGCCTGAATTTGGTGGACTCAGGTTTCACCAGCTGTTTGGGCAAGGGGCCCAGTGACCTGGGGTCAGCCACACTGAGTGGACATGCGTCCAGCCTGGGGACCCGGGTGGGGTGCCGGGTCGGGGGGCTCCAGGACCCACAATGGGCTCCTGCAAACTTATTTCTGCTTCTCTCTTCCTTCCTTCTTACAGGAGAAAATGGTGGCAATGTTTCACACTTCCTAACCCCTTTTTTGGGCTTGGAGGTCAGGGGAAGGGCCGGGTCTCCTGCATGTCTGAGCCCCCTGTGCTGCCCCATGCATGCAGCCTGAGGCAGCTTACATGGGGTCTGCGTGGGAGGCGGGTCGCATTCCCACCCTGGAGCTCTGGACCCGGCACCTCCCAGCTAAGACCTCAGGAGGACATTTGGGGAGGAGGAAAAGAGCTAAGGGGTCTCACCGGCTGCCCTCTCCTGGCCGACCAGGGATCCCTGCACAGTGCTGCAGACCGCAGTCCTGGCTGCGGGGACCCCTCCTGCCACCTGGGCCCTGTCCCTGGGCCGGGAGACACCCAGTGCACTGGCCTCTGGCTCCACTGACACCCACAGAGGAAGGTCCCAGACACCACTACTTCTCTCTGTGGGGACCCAGCCCCAGAATTCGGGCAGTGCCCACTGCCTCCGCTGGCCTGCAGGATCACCTGTGTGTCTGGGGGTAGGGGTGTTCAAGCTAACACCTCACCCAGCCCTCCGGGGTACAGTCACAGCCACAGGCAAGGTCTTTCCTGCACATGCCGGGGCTCTGGTAACCTTATCGGGAAAGTACAATCTGTCCTGGCCCATGTGGCTCAGTGGATTGAGCGCCGGCCTGGGAGCCAAAGGGTCACTGGTTTGGTTCCCAGTTAGGGCACAGGCCTGGGTTGCAAGCCAGATCCCTGGTGGGGGGGGTGTAGGAGGTGGCCAGACATTGGTGTTTCTCTCCTTCTCTTTCCCTCTCCTTTCCCCTCTGTCTAAAACTAAATAATTAAAATCTTAAAAAAAAAAGGGAAGTGCCATCTATCTAGGTGGGTGCTGGCTGATGATGGAGTTTGTTGGCGCAAACCCTGGCTCCCTGTTGCCGAGTGCACCGGGAGCCCCATCCTGGAGGTCCGGCTGCCGTCAGCCTGGCCCCAGGACCCCCCTAGTCAGGATAATCATCAGGAGGAGCCACCACCACTTTGGGGACTCTCACAGCGTACCCACCAGGACCTGGTCTCGGGCCCTCTGCAGAACCGGACGGGGCAGGAAAGCAGGTTTCCGCATTAGCGGGGTCTTTGCTGAGTGGGAAGAAGCTTAGATACCCCTGACCCTGCGGGTTCTGTGCCCAGAAGTCTTGGGTGCTGGGCACTCCTCCCTCCCACGTTGCACCCTGCTCCCCACACCCCTGACACCTCTGCTAGGCCCTGGGGGCTCACCTCAGCAGGGCCAGCACTGACTTCCCACTGAGTGAGCGGGCCCCCAACCCCCACCCGCCCCCCCGAGGAGGGTGGTTGGTCAGGCGCTACCGCACAGGTCATCGGTCATCCAGGACCCTGCGAGACGCGGCTCACGGGGGCAACCTGCTGCTCGGCTGGCACGCCGCCCTGAGGTCCGCTCTCAAGGGCACATGTGCACTCGAGTTGTGTGTGCCCTGTGCATGGGTCCACGTGTGTGTGTGTATGCACACAGGTGTGTACATGTGCCTGTACATGTGTGCAAAGCACACAAGTGTGTTTGTAAGCGTGTGTGTGTGTGTGAGTACGTGTGCCCGTATGTGCGTGTACAGATGTGCCTGTTCACTTCAAAGCAGTGACGTGAGGGCGAGTCTCAGGGGCTGGATAACTTTGGACCTGGAGAAGGAAAAGGGGACCTGTGTGCCCTTGAGTGTGTGACGGGTACTCCTGGCCCCACTCACATCCCTTCCATCACTCCCTCCACGGTCGGACTTGGGCAGACTCGGAAATATGCAGGGAGGCAGGGGCCACCTGGCAGATGCCTCTGGGACCCGGCCTTGCATGTGGCAACAGGCCCCGGGGGACTTGAATTGAGCTGAGGTTCTAGGCTGAGGGTTTCCCGTGCTGACCCTCTCATGGTTATTTCTGCTGTCTGGTCTTAGAGGAATGCGGTTCAAGTGTGGGAAGTGGCCACCTTTGCCCTGCAGTGTCTCGAGGAAGGATGAGACCCCTGACCTTGACCATGGGCTCTCTGGGGTTCCCCATGAGAGCTCCACTCCCAGGCGAGGTGCAGGAGCGTCCAGAGCCAGGTGACAGGCCCAGCAGGTCCCTGGTGCTCTGCGGGGTCCTGGGCAGCCCCTCCCCCATTTCCCTTGGGAGACTGGGGCTGAAAGCAGAAGCAAGAGGCTCTGACAAGGTGATCGGGGTCCCCCCGGCTGGGGTGAGGCCAATGCCAGCTGACTCGCTCCAACCACAGCGCCTGGCACGGCCACGTTTACTCCTGGGGGCTGCTTCCCCTTCATTTCCTGAGCAATTTCTCCGCTTGGGGGCTAACTCCCTGGGTGGGGCAAGCTGAGAGGCATTGGGGTGACAGAGTCAGCAGGGCCTGTTCCCCGACTGTGAGGGACCTTCCCTCCCAGGGCCCGCACCCCTCAGCATTCTCCACCATGTTGTCCTCATGCTGCCCCACACAGCGCTCACAGCTCCTGCAACCGCTAGGTGGTGGGCCAGCTGGGAGGGAGTAGGGCGGCTGTGTGGCGGGCACCCCTGCCTGAGGGGCAGGTGGGAGCCCCCAGAGAAATGAAGGAGAGCCGAGTCCCAGACAGACAGCCCCACCGGGCCCCACTCCAGCGGGCGTCCCTCACCGGGCAGCCCTGCGGACTCGGGGGCCTGCCCTCCGAACGTGAAGGAGCTGTCCCACCTGGCAGATGCCAGTCACCCCTCCCTGGAGCAGGTGGCACCCCATCCTTGAGCTCCCTCCCCTCCCTGAGGGGTAGGGCACCCCTGAGGCAGGCAGCTCTGGCCCCGGCAAGCAGCGTTCTGCAGTTTGGGGTCCAGGGGATGCTCCCTCTCCTGTGCCAATGTCTTCCTGGGGCCTCCCAGGCACCCATGGATCTCTGGCCCCCAGGCTGTGGCTGGGCTGTGGTGCATCCTGGCTGAGCCAACCCCACCCTAGGACTCTCTGGCTGGAGTGTCCTCTGCAAATGGCTCAGTGCCTCGTGTTCGCTGGGATGTGGAGGGTGGTGGCCCAGATGCTGGGTGGGGCAACCCTCACACAGGGCCCGCTGGGAGCAGTGGACGGGGCAGTGTGTGTGACTCGAGGTGGGCCAGTGTCTGTGCAGCCCTTGAGCCCTGTCTGCACCCTGGTGTGGGCTGTCCCCCATCCAGTGGTCGAACAGGAAGCCAGTCCCTGGTCTCTGGGACCCTGGAAATGTGCCCTGGCCTCCCCGGGGGCATGGGGAGCTGCTGGCTGTCGGGATGGGCTCTGGGGGTGCACGCAGCCTCTGCCTCCCCCACATTCCTCTGGCCCCCAGTGGGTGAGCCCAGCCTGGTCCAGGCGGCTCCGAGAGGCAGGAAGGGGCAGTGGCCTCATTCCCCCTGAACCGAGGATTCGTGTGTGGTGAGGCTTCTAGGTGTAATGACTTTGAGTGACCTTGAATGGTCCAGATGTCCATGGGAAAGTGGTTCTGTCTTGGTCAAAGGCATCCCTCGTGAGATGAACTTGGCCAGGAGAACCCTGGGGAGTCCTTCTGGGCAGCACTGCTCGCTGTGAGAAGGGTGCCTGGGGCCTGGAGGGTACCCTCAGGAATTTCAGATGCCAGCCTCCCAGATAGACACCTGTGTCCTATGAACCCGCAGTCCCTGGGAGGCTTTCCAGAACCTTCCCTGTGCATTTGGTCTGTGAGAGGAAACCGGAGCAGGTCCTTGGGCCTTGCTGTCCCTTCCCAACCAAACGTGGGGACTGCATCCGAGACAGATCCCAGGTTTCACAGCAGGAAGCGGTGACCCCTGAGGAAGGATCGGGGAGAAGGCGGCCCACCCCATTCCTGTGGAACGGGGGCCACAGGGAAGAGAGGCTGACCGTGGCCAGGGCTGGGGCCCGAGAGAAGCTGTCCAGCACCAGGTCTGCACGCCTGAGCGATCCCGGCAGGCCCTTGTCCTCCAGGAGCCAGCGGGCCAGTGGGCGGGGCGTGGGGGACATCCTCCACTGGGCTGGGGCTTTGGTGGCCCCGGTCCCTGTTGGTCCTGGAGTCTAAACCCCTCACCCACCTTACAAATGTCGTATTCAGAAAGGACTTGCCTGAGGTCAAAAAACACCTGGACGCTGTCCGCACCGGCCTCCGCGCGGTCCAGGCTGGGGCACCGCTCGACCCGCGGCTGTGGCATCAGGCGCATCTCCTCACCTGCTAGCCTCGCTCTTCCCAAGCGGTGGGAGTCCAGTCAGAACACGGCCTTTGGGAACCTCCTTTAATGGAAGGGGGAAAGGCACCCGAGGGACAGCCAGCTGGGCCCAGCTGGGTGAGGCCAATGCCAGGATCAGGGGTGGGAACAGCCCCCTGTGTTCCGACCTCGGTGGCAGAGGGGTGTCCGCCCCTCGGAAGGAGAAGGTGCAGGTGCTCTTTAATCATAGGACCCCCATAAGTCCCCTTCTGTGTGACTCGGGGGAGGCTTAGGCCTGGCCCGCCCGGTCTCCAGACCAGACGGGGCTTGGGGAGCCTCAGGCCCCGGGCCTGGTGCTCTGGGAGGGCTCACATGCTGTGACCCGTCTACCCAGTCCAGAGACAGAGGCACTGGACCACTGAAGGCATCACTGGGCAGGAGCTGCTGGGTGGTGTTGCCATGACGACAGGGAGGTCAAGGGTCGACTGCTGTCCCTCACAGCTCTCCACCTGAGGGCGGTGGGCCTGGCTGAGCAGTGGGCCCTTGCTGGGGACCTGAGCTCTGACCCTCCACAGTCCCGCCCTCCCTGGCTAGAGAGTGACGTTCAGGGACAGCGCCATGACTGTGAACTGGCCTGAACCCCGGGTCCAGAGAGGGGTGCTCGGAACCCTCAGGGTGAGGCAAGTGAGCGAACGCTTCCTCAGGCAGCCCTGGGCCTCGAGTCGGGTCGCAGCCGTGGGAACCCGTTCCAAGAGGTTTCCCAGCCCCGAGGCCTGCCCATGGCGACAGGCTGGGCGCTGTGGGTGTGGGGGCGACATGCACGCCATCCTGGTTGCCTGTCTCCTCACAGGAGCTGCCCATCCTCAAGGGGACACCACGCGGGGGGGACCCTGACCCTAAGTGTCAGGGGTGGACAAGGTCCTCGCAAGGGCAGCGGCAGGCTCTGGCTCACTGACCCTCTGGGCAGGCACCGGCAGGCACCGCCAGGCCCCGTCCGTGCTGGAGACTGGAAGGAGGTGCGGAGCACCGCAGGTTCCTGCCTGGACCCGCTTCCCCAGAGGGGGCTCTGGCTCCCTGTGCTGCCTTCTCCAGCACTGTGCCCCCTCTTGGGGCCCATGCACACCCATGGGGGTCTCTAGGAGTCAGGGCCCATGGCCTCTAGGATGGGCCACCTCCAACCCCCGGCTGCGCCAGCCCCTCAGAGGGCCCCCCACAGGACTCCCCCCAGCCTTGGCCCTGGGGTCCCAAGATGCCGTGGCCAGTGTCCTGGGCCTCGGGAAGCCCCCACTGTTCCTAGGCAGGAGGGCCTTTGTCCGGGGGCGGGGGGGCCCCCCGTCTTCCTCTTGGACCCCGTCCTGAGGCTGGGCAGCCAGGCCAAGCCAGACCTGGCTCCCGGTCAGAGCTCGGTGTGTCCTCCTCCTCTTCTGAGTGGGACAAGAGGTGACCCCACCCCCAGCCTTCACTGTGGGGTCTGCCGTCCCCACCTTTTCTGAGTGGCAGGCTTCCCTCACAGTCCGAGCACATTCACAGGAGACGGTGGCCGGAGAGGAACACCCAGCCGTCACCCCTCCCGAGCCCTGGCTCATCCGCACAGGGTGGCCACCAGGCTGGGCCCAGGTGGGGCTCCCGAGGGCACACCCAGCCGTGTGCCCCAGGAGAAGACGCGGCGCGGGAAGAACCTCTGTATGAGTCCCTGGAGGCCCATGCTTGGCGCTGGCAGCCGTTTCTCTGGCTGGTGTTTGGACCCGGAGAACCCCAACCCACCCTTTCGGAAAAGGCCGTCCTGTTTGGATCAAAAAAAATAATTAGCATGGCTTTAAGTGGGGGTTTCAAGTGCATATTTAATTTACGCTGATTAACAGCCGTGTGCTAAGTAAACACCAGCTGAATATTAAACTCACGGCACTGAGGCGCGAGGGACGCATGCTTGTGCAGAAAACTCGGCAAAGGCGCCACTTCCACAACCGGCAATTATATTAATAATGTGCAGCACTGGTCTCTCGGAACTCAGAGGAAAGGTGTGTGCCGGCCCGGAGGCCCGGGCTCGGGACCTCGGAAGCGCGGTGCCAGGGAGCCTTCCTGCCTGAGCTCCCGTCTGAGCAAACCAGGGCTTCCGAAGCAATTAGGCCGGTGAGCAAAGAGCGGAGTGAAGCCCACCTTGCAAGACCTTGTCCCTGCACCCTGTGCCACCCCCCGCAAGCCCCCTTGTCTGAGTTCTGGATCTCAGGGCCCTGCTCCCCCTGCACACTGCTTGGCCTGGTCATGGAGACCTGCTGGCCCAGCCTGGCCTGCGATGGCTCCTTAGTTAGGATCTGCCTAGCAGGCACCATCACGTCCCTAAATGGGTTGAAAGGGATGCACAAGAGGGGACAGGGCTGTAAGTGCGGCCACTGTGGCCTTGCATTCCTGGACTGGCCTAAACCTTCAGGGACGAGGTGCCAGGCAAGAAGCTGTGAGAAAGGGCGACAGTGTGCCCCATCCAGTGCCAGGACCCCCGTACCCCACAACCCTGTGACCCAGGGGGTCAGTTTCAGGCAGGTTCCAGGCCTTTCTCCCCCTTGCCCACTTCCCAGGCCCCGGATGGTCCTGGCTGGGTCCCCAGCGTTCTCAGGTCCCCCAGCACAGGCACAGCTGCCAAAGCCTCCTGCTGCCTGCTGAGGGTCCCTGATGCCCACGTTGGGGGACTGTGGCGCCAGTGGGGTGGAGGGAGGCCAGGAGGCCAGCCCAGGTCAAGACCCCCCAGGCCCCCATCGCCCCTTGATGTCAGGGACCCCAGGGGATGAGTGTGGGCTGCGGCCACCGGGCAGGGCTGGGAGCACTGTGAATGAAACCCGCTGGAGAGCTGGTCTGAGCAAAAGAAGAAACTCAAGTGCAGCCATTAAGAACACCCACACACACCGGAAATCAGTCTTGGGGGGTGCAGGTGAAGGGAGCGCCTGCGTGAATAGGTCTGTTCTGTCCCTGCTCCTCCCACAGCTCCAGAGCCGGGTCCACTCCACGGGTCCGCACCCTGAGGCCTGGAGCTCCAGGCCGCGGCCTCCCTGACCTCCTTGGCCCAGGCTCCTGTGCAGGGCAGGGCTGCCGTGGTCCTTGCTAACCTCCCAGGGAGGGTCCCTGGAAGCGACTTCTCCGGGGACCCAGAGCTGGCTCTGGACGGGCTGCGAGGCAGGTGGCGGGGCCCGCAGCCCGCATCGCTTTTCTTGGAGGTTTTAAAAGAAAACAAAACGGTAGGGGTGGGGGGGGGGGAGGAACAAAACCACGGCGGCAGGCTGGCTGCTCACGAGAACACACCTTGCCTCGCTGTCCCTGAGGTGCATGGTGGTGTCCTCGGGTGCAGAAGAAAGGACGGTGCTCATCCCCACCTGGTCCCCTGCCTCCCCCCTCTCTGGGCTACCACCTGGGCTCCGGAAAAATGAGATCATTTCAAAGGGCCCGATTCCCACTTTGCATGACGTGCCCGTGTCGGTGGCGGGGAGAGACCGCTTCCGCTTGGACTTCAACGGAACCTCAGCGGGCGGCCGAAAGGCCCAAGGCCGGCTGGAGCTTTTTCCTCTCCGTGCCCCCCAGGGGCCGAAGCCGTGCCGCTGTCCCCTTGTCTTCCTCCCCGGCTCGGCTGGCGGACGGAGTGGACTTCCTTCAATTAATAATGTGCAGAGGGAGATTTACAGTGGGACGCTAAAATATTGTCTCTGCCTTTTATTCGTGCGTTTGTCACTGTGGCCTCTGATCGAGGGGCTCGGGGAGGGGATAAATAATGAAGAGGGAAAATGCTCTGTCATAATGCAGGGCCATTTGCAAATTCATCACCGCCATTCTGGGGGAAGGAGAGACAGAGGAGGTGACAAATGTCCCCCAGCGCTAATATATCTCTTTGATTCCCTCTGCCGTCGGTGCAGATAACCTACTTGGGCCGTGATAGACCGAGGGCTGCCCAGCCAGCGAGGGGCTGGGCCCCAGCCGCTGGTGCGGCTGCCAGGTGCTCGATGATGGGGCTGGTGCAGATGCTAATTGTCACCGTTTGATTTTCGGTGCCTTTTGGGGAAATTGTTCTTGCAGGGGGAGAGGTGATTTCTGCGGCAAATCCTCGGGCATGTCTCTGCAGAAGAAAAAGTCGCCATTTCTTCTGTTTTGGGGGCTGGGTTTGTTAGGTCGATGCCCATTATTTAAAAACAAGGATGAGCCCCAAATCAGGTCAGTGTCCCCCAAAGAGGCACAGAGCGTTGTTCTGAGGGAGGACTGGGGCTCACTGGCATCTCTGGCCCCCCAAGAGGCCTCCTCTCAGGGTGGTTGTGACAGGCAGGACCTGGGACGAGGGCAGGAGTCTGCTCTGGGGCTTTGGTCTCCATCCCAGGGGACAGGGCTGGACCCGTGCAGAGAAGAGCCTTGGTGCTCTGGCGGTCGGCAGGGCTACCAGCTGGCCCCCCTCCCACGGTGGTGGTGGGGGATGTCAGAGCCCCAGACTCGCTCCTTCCAGGTGCACAGTAGCTTCTGCAGGGGCATCGCACCACCCACACGGTGGGCAGCTGCCTCGGGGGGGCCTGTGGTTCCCGGAAGGTCCAGGGGGAGCCCCTGTGCTTCGGGGAGCGGACACTGTGGGGAGCAGGTGCAGTGCCCTGGGCAGGGCGGGGCTCTGGGCGGTGATGGGGGCACGCGGCAGGGAGGGGCAGCCTAGGGGTCTGAGAGGCATATGCCCACCCTGCCCTGGCTGTGGCGTCCTGTCCCTCGGGCTGGGATCCCGCTCTTCTCGCCTGAACTTCTAGTGGAAAACATAACACCGTGCAATTATAAAGTAGTGATCACAACAGAAAATACAGAAACGTTTTTTAAATTAAGACATCCTGAGCCGCCACCGAGAGAGAACACTTGGTGGGTCTGTCTGGCCTCTGTGTCTGTCATGTGCATTCGAACTCAGGTTGGCACTTTCCCTGGAGGCGGTGCCATGGCAGCCACTATGCAGACGGCGAGCCGAACCGGGTCAGGCCTGGGTCCCGTCCTCCACGAAGCTCTTTTCCAAAGACAGGCCAGACCTGGTGTGGCGTTTTAAATGTTGTCTATTGAAAATGAACATTTAAAGGGGAGGCACTTAACATTTTGTAAACACATGGATTTTTTTTTAAACCTGTACCTACGCCACAGTTAACGGTTTTTGCTGAGTCGGTGAAATTTTAAAACTGATATTTCCTTGAGAAGCTGTGACCACACATCCGTGGGTGGGGCCACTGGGGGGTGGGGAGCGGTCCTCGCAGAGTGCTTTCCTGTAAAAAGTGTGCGCAGTTCGCCCAGGTCAGGGGCAGACGTCCAGGCCCTGGGCTCGGCCCAGGGAAGGGGACGGGAGAGAGGTCCCAAGACGGCAGGGGACACACTTGCACTTAAGTCCACCCAATGTTTATCTGAAATTCGGACCGACGGGGCATCCAGTGTTAGTGTCTGCTCAGCCCGCTGCCTGAGGCGGGAGCCACACTGGCTGCGAGCTGTCCCTGGCAGGCCTGGCCACGGGCAGCTCCTGTGGCCGAGGGTCTCACCGCAGCCCCTGCGGGATCAGCCTCCAGGCCCTGGGGAGGCTGAGGGTTCTGCGCTTAGATCGTGCTGAGGGGCTGGGAAGGCACCAAGTGACTGAGTGACCCGCTGGCCTGGGCGCCTACACGCCAGGAGTCTCGCCAGCTGGTGGGGCTGGTCTGAGTCGCCACGACACGTGCCCTCCCCCACCCCACCGATGAACTCAGGGAGCAGCTCCTATGTGCATGGCAGCTGCCTGGCGTTTCAGAAAACACAGAGAGGTGAGGACTCCCCTCCCAGCCCCACCGAGGAACACCCCAGGCCCAGCAGAAGGTGGCAGAGAATGCCGGGGCCCAAGGAGCAAGCGGGACCCCCTTCCCTGCCACAGCCAGGATCAGGGCGTTCCTCTCGGTCAGCGTTCCACAGCCCGAGCCGCAGATGACAGACAGACCCTCCAGGGACAGCCTCCAGACCCTCACTGGAGGCGCCGCACTAAGTGCTCGGCGGCAATGGCGCGGTTTAACTCTCCTGCCTCCACTTGCAGAGCAGCAGGAGACTTGGGGAGAGCAGGTACCAAGCCTGAGGCCACACGCTGGGGGGCGGGGGGCAAGTTGGGGCCCTGGTGTGGGGTCTCAGGCCGCCCGAGCCCCCCTCCACCCCTCGGGTTTGTGGCTTCTCTTCTCTGTTCCAACGCTGACGCTGCGCCTCTGAGTCCTGAGACCCTCCAAGGAGAGGAGACACCATGTAGGGTCGGGGCTCCTCGCCGGCCATGAGTGAGGTGAACGGGAGGGCCCCGGGTGGAACGTTCCAGCAGAACGCGAGGATTTTGGAGTCTCCGGGGAGGGCCGAGCGGCACCCCCACCCCGGCAGAACCCGCCGGAAAGTGCTGGGGAAGTTGACTGGAAACTTGGCCCCCGGGCCAGCGAGGCCGCTTTGCTTTCTGGTCACAGCCGCACGGAGCACCGGCCGAGGGCTTTCCCACATCTTGTCAAAGGACGGCATTTCCTCCCTCCTTTCTCCTCGGGCTGATTAGCGCGCCGGCGACGGCGTGAGGACATGCTGGGGGTAGGAAAACGGGGGTCACTTTGGAAAACCTCTTTGTGGATGGGTCGGGAATGGGGAGAAAATGAATAGTTATAAGCTCATTTCCATAGAAACGGTCTCATTACCATGCCGGCAGCCCGCGGGACGAGGCAGGGCGTCCTGCCAGAGCCGGCTCCACAATGAAGGGCCCTGCGCGCCCGGCCGCCAGAGAGCTGGTCTACCGGGGTAGTGGTCCGCGTTGTTGTCCCCGGAACCTGGACATTGCAGAGGGGTCTCACCCGGCGGGCCCCGCTGCTACCTGGTCACTGCGGTGTCCCAGGTCATCCGTGTCGGGCCCTGTGAAGTCCCCCAGGCACCCCAGACGGTGAACAGAAGAAACAGGAACAACTAGGGTTTAAAATCACTTCCCAGGTGTCCGAGGGACATAGCCCAGTCCCCTTGCTCAGAGGGCACTTTGTCCCTGGACCTTTCGGGCAGGGGGACTCGTTTGGGGGCTGTTCCAGGGGCCTCGCTGCTCCAGTGCCGGGCTCCAGAAACTGCCGGTGTCCCCGAGCCTCCTGGCCTGTCCCCCAGGCCCCGAGTGGACGGTGCATGTGTGTATGTGTGGGCGGAGTCCTGTTGTGTTGGCCTAGTCACCATGCATGGGGGTCTCAAGGCCTGGAGGAGGGGCACACATGTGGCCTGGGAGAGAAGCAGGGTTTCCTCCTGAGAGGACGGACCTGAACACCCGGGAGGAGGCAGCCGTGCTTCACCGAGGCTTCAGTCCGAGAACGGGCTTGTTTTCCTAATTGTGGTGGAACGAGCACCAGGTCACGCTTGTCCTGGGAACCGCTCGTGAGCGTGGGGCTCAGTGGCATTGCGTCCACTCCCGAGGTGTGTGAGTACCGCCACCTCCCACAAACCTCCGAGTTCAGGGCACCCCAGCCCTGCACCCGGCGCCCCGGGTTCTGTCCTCGGCCTCCCTCACCGGCTTGCCAGCTGATGCGTTTAACGAAGAGCAGCTCTTCCCGGGAAGCAAAGAGGATCGGAACTGGGGAGGCCAGGGGCAGCCTCCCTGGCTGCCCAGGGTCGAGCGGGCTCTGCCCTTAGTCGTCGCCCATTTGGCCTGGTTCGTGGCAGGCCTGTGGAGGCGGAAAGGGCCCTGCCCTGGGAAGGGGACAGTGTGGGGTGAGCCCACCCAGCGGGACAACACACGCCTGCCCCTGGCTCAGAGACAGTGACCCCGAAGGTGGGGACAGGGTCTAGGCTCTGCCCTCCTCTAACCTCCAGCGTCATTGGAGGGGGCATGGGCGGACTAGCTGGTCCCTGCTTTATAGCCTCCGATGCCCAGGCAGCAGGAGGTCAAAAGTCCAGGGTCAGGGTGCACAGTCTAAGCATGACGGCAGGGCCTAGGGGTTGGTAAACACAGCTTCTCCAATGCTTTAGGGACGAGGGCATGTGTGGGGGCCCCAGCGCCCCCCCACGGGTGTGTGTAAGAGACACCGCTCTGCCTGGAGCCATCTGGCCGCTCGCTCAGCATGACCCCGTGTCCGGACCACGTGTCCCTCCCGATGGCCTGCGTGAGCCCCTTCGATGGCCTCGCGTGTAGTTCATGCTCAGTAAGAAGATGAGAGGAGTCCGTTGGTCGAGGAAATGGATGTGTTTGTGCCCCAGGCTGATGGGATAAAGACCCATGCTGGGGCTGCAGCCACAGAGACCTGGTCCCTGCCAGGTCTGGAGCTGCCCTCTCAGTGCCGCAGGGCTGGTCCCTTCGAGGCCGGGAGGGCAACCCCGCCCCAGGCTGCCCCCAGCTCCTGGTGGCTGCTGGCCTCCTGGGCATCCCCTGGCTCGTAGACCCCTCAGCCCAGCTCTGCTTTGTCTTCACTTGGCCTTCTCCCTGCGTGTGCGTGTCTGCGTCCAAATGTCCCCTCTTATAAGGACCCAGTTGTATGGGGTCGGGGACCAGCTCCTCTGTAAGCCTCTATTTCCAAATAAGGTCACATTCTGAGGACCTGGGGGTGAGGACTTCTGCATACGGAAGTTGTGGGGGGACACAGTCCAGCCCACAACAGCGGATAGTGGCCAAGGTCGTCCCACATGGCACCGTCTTTGTTAGGGGACCCCTGGGGACAGGTCTGCCCACCCAGTCGTTGGCCCACCCGAGGGTGCTGGGGGTGCTTGGCCACTACTCTGCTCTCCATCCAGCTGGCCTCACCATCCCCCTAAAACAGTTGGGGGTGCAGACTGTCTGTGGCTGTGGCGCTCACCGGCCGTGCCCGCTGCCATGTCTACGGCAGACCTCAGAGGCCGCCGCGCTGTGGGTTCCTCGCTGCTCAGACGTCCGGCCAACAGCTTAAGTATAATGTGCAGTAAACACAGGAGATCCTTCTGTTTCGTGGTTTTCTAAGGTTTGAAAAGTGATTTAGAGTAATTTTAGGTTGTCCTGGGTTGGCAGACGGTGGGGCCGGCAATCCGAGAAGACACAGGTTTTCCAGGGAAGGATTTCCCCTCCTCGTTTCTAATTTTCGGAAGCACCATTAGTGTCAGGTGGTGGGGGTGGAGCGACAGCTTCCAGAGCGACCTTCTGGAGCACGTGGGCCGCCAGGGCCGCCGGGTCGGGCAGTGAAGCCGGGACTGCTGTGCTGAGTGAGATGGGCTTCCGATCCTCCAGCTGGAACCGGTGCGCGCCTCCCCTATGTGCCGTGTGGAGGTCAGATGCCACACGTGGCCCGCGTGGCCAGCTGAGCACTGGCAGCAAGGGGTCTGGAGTATGAGGAATTGCTGCCTAAGTGCTGGTGGCAGGCGGGTGGCCCGAGAGGGGCATGGGCCGGGAGGTGACCTGCAGGAGGAATGAGGTCATGGCTGCGAGCCGGTGGCGCCGGCACAGCCCAGCTGTGTTAACTGCTTGAGACACCGCAGAACCAGGGGCAGCGCTGGGGGTAGGAAACGGGCTGCGGCCTGTACCAGGGGCCACGGGGCCTGCCTTCTCCCTCAGTGGGCCGTCTGTGGGAGGGCCGGCCACAGGCTAATTAGCTCACGTGCCTCTCAGCAGCCACATGGGCCCCCTTCCCTGCCCCTGGTATTTTGGGCTAGGGGCCTGTTCCCAGTGGTATGGGGTGGTCACTCAGCCTCAGAGGCCTCCCCCCGCTTCCGCTGGTGTCTGGGTCACCATGGGGAGGTGTGGGCCCCTATGCCCGGTGGCCAGTCTGTGAGAAAACATGCAGGCGTGGCTGGAGGCCTGTCGAGGTCCATGGCAGAACTCCTGGGATCCTTCCCGTGCTTGGCTCTTCCGGGGAAGACCAGCCTCTTTGTGTGAATGCCCACCTGGGCTCAGGGCTGGGGCTCACCTGGGCTCAGAGACAGGGTCACCCGGTCTCAGGGAGGGGGGCCTGGCCCCCTTTCCCTGTGGCAGCAAGGTGTGCTGTTGAACGCTGGCTAGCTTAAGAAGTGCCCTGAAGAGGGGCTTCATGCTGGGGTGTCCATGCTGGGGCCCCGCTTCACCCCTGGTCCTTCCTGCATCGGGGGCTGGGTGCTGCATTGGAATATCACCTTGCTTTCCGTGTGGCTGAAATTCATTAACTGCCAGGAAATCATGAATTTCCAAACCCCGCTTTCTGCTGCCTCCACTGAGCAGACAAAAGCGAATTGGAGTGAGTAACGAGGTCCAGCTCCCATGGAGCTCGGCCGAGAGGCCGGGCCAGTGGCTCCCGGCCAGGCCCATGCACACAGAGGGAACTTTGCAGAGGCCCTCAGGGGTTCACACCAGGTGCCATGGGCCCGGTGCGTGACTGTAGGGACACACTAAAGCCCTCTAAGAGTGCCTTTGATCATTCTGAAAAGGAGAGTGAGGCCCTCAGGTCGGGCGGTGAGGGTGGCCTGCCCACCTTGTAAACCTGCTGGGTTTGGGCTCCTGTTACACGGGGCCCCCACTTGGAGACAGCTGTGCGGGCTGCTGCACTGGTGGCCTGTGGCCTTCACAGGGAGAGGGACAGTGCATCTGCCGGTGAGAGTTCCCTGTGTTTCGCCAGGAACCGGAGTTCCTGCTCACAGCCGGGCCCGGCCAGAGCCTTGGGGTGGTCCTCGAGCGGTGGGTGGGCATGGGGGTGCACCCGCGCTGGAGTGACCTTGGGGCTCACCTGTGAGGCGGGACCACCACCAGGCCCACGGTAGGCTGTGAGTGTGTCCGGGGTCCGCTCACTTCATCCTGGTGGTGGCCCTGAGAAGCACCCCGGCGACCTGGCTATGGAGAAGCTGCCACGGGCTCTGAGACCTCACGGCGCCTGCTCGAGTACACACCACAGGACGGGCTGCCGGTGCGCTCACACGTGGCCCTCTACCCAGTCTCCTGCCTCCCCGCTTGGAAGGACAACTAGGGGTGCAGAGTGAGGCGATGGCCCATCGGTCTGCTCCTCGAGATACCAGCGGAGAAGGCGTGATCTCGAGACCACGAGGAGGGGGAGAGGTGCGGAGGGCCGGCCCCCACCCTGCAGAAGCCTCCAGTCGCCCTTGGTGCTCGAGGAGTTTCTGGAAATGCCTCGGCCAGCCCGCCGTTCAGCAATGCTGAACCAAGGCCTCGCTCTCGGAGCTCAGGCCCTGGGGTGAGACTGGGGCCGGGTGTGGGGACAGGTCCCGAGAGCGGGACTGGGCACTGCAGGGTCACATCTCGGACCCTGACGGAGGCCCAGAGGGCACCCCCCGCACCCCCAGCCGCCCGGTCCACTGGGAGCCAGCACCAGAACCACCCACATAGCACACGGCCCCTTCCCGTCCACAACGCCTGGGATGGAAGGAACAGGTGGGGAGGTTGTGGAGACTGGTAGATTCGTCACCGATGAGGAAAATCGGAGCGTGTGCTGAGGCGTAAAAACGGGAAGTCCTACCCGAGAAGGAAGACAAATGGTTCGGGTTGACTCCCCCACCGCCACCCGTGGGCTTTCAAACCCCGCTCTAGACCAGACTGAAACACCGATCTGATGGCCGGGTTAATGGGAAGGAATTGGTTTAAAACGTAGAGATGATTAATTGGATTAATGTGAAAAATGGTACAAGGGGTGTTGGGGAAGGAGGAGGAGGGGCCACCTGCCACCTGCTGGTCCCGTGTCAATTGCTCTGCAGACGGCCTGTCACTCGTCTCGCCAGCCCCGGACAGGTGGGCCTTGTCCCTCCCTGCCCAGGAGAGACCCGCCACCAGCTGACAGTCGTCCAGCCACTGCAGAGCCTCCTCGGGCGCCCGAGGCTGGGACGTGGCCGTGTTGGTGGGTGAGGCTCCGGGACATGGTCGGGGTCACACAGATCAGCTCTTTTGCTCGGATGGAACCCCCAGAACCTGGCCATGTCCGGCGGGGGGCTGAAATCATTAACTGCCAGGAAATCATGGAGTTCCAAACCCCGCTTTCCACTGCCTCCACTGCGGGGCTCTGGCCCCGGCTGCTGAGACCCCTTCCTTCCGACTCGCTCCTCTCTGATCCTGCATCATCCCTAACACTGAGTGGAATGTCTCAGGAACTGTGTGACAGGACTTCCTGCTCAAGGAAAAGTACGCTTCCCCGGAGTCAGATTTCTAAGCCCCGCCGCCCTCCAGCCTCCCTGTTCTGATCCTGCTTGACCAGGAGTACAGCTGAGCCTTGGACAGCGCAGGGCTGGGGATGGGCCAAGCCCCGTGAAACTGGAAATCCACAGGTAACTTCCGACTCCCCCAGACTGAGCTACTAGCAGCCTGCTGTGGCCCGGAAGCCTGGCCGATGTCACAGCCGGTGGACACACACTGTGCATGTCGCCTGTGTCACACACACGCTCTCACAGCCACTCCGCCGGAGAGAGGCAGCGTCACCGAGAAAACCCAGCGGAAGAGAAAACACACTCAGTGCTGCACAGGTGCCGACGCCGTGAGCCCACCTGGCCTGCCTGCGAGGGGAGGTGTCGCCAGGACCTTGCCCACGCTGTCCTACGGGGCACAAAACTCTGCGGACGGCGTGATGCCAGGACCCTCCACGTCTAACAGGACAGGCTGGTGTGGAAGGGCGCAGGGAGCGATTCCGGCCCTGACAGGGAGGAAGCAGCAACATGGCCGTGTCACGGTGCCGGTGTACTGATGTGACGCCGTCGTGGTCCTGAGGAAATATCCCAAAAACCTTTCCACGTATCGACAGAAAAACTCCGAGTACAAGTGTGCTGTTCAAACCTGTGTTGCTCAGGGGTCAGCTGCGTTCTTGCAAAGCTCCCCAGGGGCCACAGGCATCCCCGTGACCTTGGCTGACCCGGTGCCCCAGCAGGTTTCTGGGCCACCAGGGTGGGAGATGTGTGTGTGGGGTGGGCGGGTGCAGGAGCAGAGCCTCGCAGCCCATTGGGCCCCTCCCAGCCCAGGCCTCGCCCCACCTGGGTTAAGACCCCACCCAGGTCCCCGGACCCATAAAATGGGGTGAGCGTGGGCGTTGCACCTGCCACTGTGTCCTGGGAAACAAATAGGTTATTGGTGCGAGTTTCCCGGCAGGTACACGGGTGCTGGCCGCCACTCTCACCAGGAGCTTGTCCCAGTAAAGCTGCCGAGGCAGAAACCGGGGCGCCCAGGGCACCTGCCCCCTGGCGGGCACATCGGGATGTCGGGGGGACGAAGGGAAGGGCCGGGCGCCCGCTCCGGGCCCTGGCGCCTGTGGGAGCCGGGAGCCTCGGGCCGCGCCTCTGGCCGCCGGGCCGGGCCGGGCGCGGGTCAGCAGCGCGCTAGCGCCGTGTCAGGGTGATTAATAGTGCTGGGGACCGCCGCTAATTCACTGCCTAATGACTGCGGCCGGCCGCGCCGAGTAATCGGGTGATGTATGTGGGGGGCGCTCACCTCATGGCAGAGGTGAAAATCATTTCGACAAGTCAAATATTGTCACAGGGAACAAATGGCTCTCCCTGTTAATAAAAATTAATGAATTTTTTTTCTTTTTTTTTCTCGCCACCGGCCTGCTAAATGAAGCTACGGCGCGGCTGACCAGGGAAGGGAGGAGCTCGGCCTAGTCAAGCACTTGATTTGATGGTTAAAACTGTAAACGTCTTCATTAGGCCAGGAGCGGCCCGAGGGCCAGGACGGGCACCGGCTGCAGGCTGTCATGGCCACGGCTGGAGGCTGCTTGGAGCTGGGGGTGGTAGCGGCACCCCTGGCCTGCAGGGGCGAGGCTGCCCCTGGGTCCCTGGCCCGGTGGACCGGGGTGGGGACACCCCAGTGATCTCTCGTCTCTCCTGTCTGCAGCTCTGTTGTCTGGGTAACACGTGGGGGGAGAGCAGGGGAACTGGGAGCAGGTGGCAGGGCAGAGACATGGGGAGGGTCTTCCCTGCCCTCCAAGAGCTGGGGCACGGGAAGGCACCGATTTCCCGCGGGGTAGCTGGGTGATGGGAGCCCGAGTCCTGGCTGCAGAGGGACTCCGCCTGGGGGCCTGGGCAGGGTGGGGAGGCTGCTGGCCTCCAGTGAGTGGGGAGAGGGCAGAGCGTCTGCTGCCCCTGCTGCCCTGCCCTCAGGCCCTCAGGCAAAGGACACAGCTCTGTGCCAGCAGAGGCCACACAGTGGACCATCTGGAAGCGAAGGGCTGTGCCTCCCGCATCCAGTGGGTGAGGTCTCCGAGGACAGCCGTGTCTCCTCACGGGCACCCGCCCGGAGCCAGCCCCGAGGAGCCCCGGCCTCCAAGGCAAGGGACAGGTGCTCTGGTCTGCCTTCTTGCTCTTGAGATTTTTAGTTTGGGGCCACATTTGTTTACGCGTGTGGCTCACTCCAGCTTCGCAGGGCAGCCCCAGGTCCAGTGTGTGGGAGCTGGAGAGATAAACCCACTATAAATAGTTCTATGGTGGCTGTGGGGGAGTCTGCTAGGTGTTAACCCATTCCTCCTCCACGTGCTGCCTAGACGGGGATTGGGGGGAGCAGGCAGGGACACACTGAGTGTCCCGCTGAGCACATTTTGTCCCGAACACATTGCCCCGCAGTGGGGCAGCTTCTGGGGCCTCCGCCTCGTCCCCCAAGCCCTTGGTGCCCTGAGTGGCCCGCAGCAAGCAGGCATGGCTGTCCCGGACAGGTGACCGTCCCTCCTCGGCCTATCCCCTCACACCACATTTAAGCCTCTGAGTTTGTGGAAGCTGTGTTTGTGGGTGTTGGGGTTCCCCTCCCCACCCACCTGGCCTTGGCCTGCAGGAGTCTGGGTGCCTCTGAGCTCCCCCTTCGCTGCCTCCATGCAGGGCCCAGAATGCCACAGCAGCCTTGTCCTGCTGGCCTCCGCAAACTGGGCTGAGCAGGGAAGGCTCCAGGGACCTTCTATCCGAGGGGCAGCACCGATTTCTATGGCCGCCAGCAAGGTGTCCTGAGCCCCTCTTGGAAGGGGTCCTCCCAAAATCCCCAGTCCTGGGTGGGGCCCTAGCACTAGTGACTGAAGCCCCACCCCCAGGCTCCTCCCGGGCCCTGCGTCCCACCTGACAGGCCCCCCACTCCAGCAGAACGGGGTTCTTGTTGTTTCATCAGTGCCTGGAGCCCCCGGGTTTGAAGGAAGCTTGTTGGGGATGGTGCCAGGGTGGCTGACCTGAGGAGCAGCCCTCGCTTGGTGCAGAGGCTGCCAGACAGCCACGTGAGGACAGTGCTGGGAAGAGGTCCTCACACGCAGGGCCCTGTGGCTTCGAACCTCCACCGGTCTATTGGTTGGATCTGCCCCGCCTTTACGAAGTGCGGGGGATGGAGGTCCCCAGGGCGCCTGTGGGGGGAGCGGAAGGAGAGCCCATGTGCTTGCAGGACCCAAGTGAGCTGAGATGGGGTGGGCGGGCGAGCGCTGGCATGGGGACTGGCGTGGGGACCGGGGGTGAGACCGGAGCCTCGTTCCACTTGGTGGGGGCAGCCTGAGACGCCTCTTTCCTGTGGGTGTCGGTGAAGCCCAAAGGGGTGCTGTGGACCCACACAGACACCTGCACCCCGGGTTCAGAGCAGTGTCACCCACAGAGCAAACAGTCCCAGGATGGACACATGGATAAGCGAGCCGTGGCGTACGCGGGCTGGGGAGGCTGCCCGGCCCCAAAAGGGGGGAAGCTCGGGCACCTGCTACGACGTGGGTGGGCCTTTAGGACGTCACACGGAGGCACGTGTGCCAAACACAGAGGGGCAGAGACCAGGATGCCACTCGGGAGGTCCCAGAGGACTCAGACCCACAGAGACAGAGAGTGGACACTGTGCAGGGGCTGGGGGTGGGGATGAGCGTTTCATAGGGACAGAGGCACAGTTCGGGAGGACGGCAAGTTCTGGAGAGGATGGTGGTGATGGCTGCACGACAGTTGGTATGTGTTTAAGGCCACTGAGCAGCATAAACAGAGGTTAAGATGGTGACTTTTATGTGATGTGTCTTTTACCACAATTTTTTTAAAAGCACCCTGTGGAGTTGACGAATGTAGGGGTGTAGGTATCTGGAGCCAGTCTCCTTGATGTCTGAGGGGGCCTGGGGGCTGGGCCCCTCAGCGCAGCGTCCAGCACACGAATGGTGAGGGCAGTGGGGGCCCTGGAGGACACCCCAGCACAGCCGCCGGCCCGCTCGGTGCTCGGAGCTCAGCGCAGGGCCGGGGAGAGTTGGCCGTGGTGATTTAGAAGAAAAACAGTGAGATCAGAGCGATCGGAGGCCACCTCGCTGCCCCCGGGGCTTGGGGAAGTGGTATATTAACCAAGGAATAAAGGAGAGGAGGAAAAAGGCCAAATCACATCTCTCTGAAACAAAGAGGCTTTTTATCAGGAACAAGCCCTGATAAAAATTGCAGCGGCATCGCCTGCCTGGGGCGATGGAAGCCGGGGAAACAGGGGCGGGCCAGAAATAGGCGTGCGCTGGTCCCCCGGTCCCCCGAGCATTGCGCGGGCAAATAATCGTCTTAGAATAATGCACTGGCTGGAATCTGCCAGCGTGAAGCAGGGGCCAGGTGGCCGGGGCTGCCGGTCACAGCCCCCACGGCCCAGTGTCAGTTCTGCCGGACGGGGACGGAGGCCCAGGGAGGGATGAGAGCCAGCAGTGGGAGCCCGGGGCTCCATCTCGGCCACTGGGCTAGGCTGCAGGCAGATGTGACCTTGGGTAGGTTGAGTTTGGCAGTGGCCATGGAGCCCTGGGGGACTCCTTCCCAGGATGTTGTCCCAGGCTCTGAGGGGCTGCTGCTCTGGCTCCACACCCAGCAGGGGGCTCATCTGGAACTTCTACCCCCGTGGTGTGTCAGTTTCTACCTCTGTGAAATGGGTAGACTGGTGACCGGCCTCACTGCACTATGAGTGAAGGAAGAGGGGCAGGTGGGAGCTTCCGTGGTGTCCTGGGAGTGGTGGGGCCCCTTTGCCGCATCCCTGGTGGTCAGGGCCCCCCGCCGGCTCCTTGCGTCTGCTCCAGGCTGCTGCCACAGAGCATCATAAACTGGGGGCATGAAACACTTCTTCCCTTGCAGTCTGGAGGCCTCTGTCACCCGAGGCCATGCTGCCCCCCGCCCAGTGTCCCCTTGTGTTCTGTCCCCTCTTCCTGTCAGCACATGAGTTCCCCTGAATTCCAGCCCACCCTCGCCTAACCTGTTCACCTCGGCGACGACCCTGCTTCAGGCGCAGGTCTCATGCCAGGCACCAGGGGTCAGGGCAAAAGACATGTAGCAGGGGGTGGGGGCACAGCTCAACCCCCAACAGTCTTGGTGGCATCCTGGGTGACAGGAGGTGCCGGAGGACCCGCCCCACCTGCTCTGGATGCTGGACAAGTCAAGGCTGTTCTGACCTCAATTCCCTCATCTCCAATAGGAGGCAGTGCCACGGGTGTCCTGGGCAGCTCAGCTTTGGGGACACGTCACAAGCCTGTGCATGTGACAGTGGCCAGGCCTAGCAGGGGCCATGTTGTCGGGGTTGGGGAGGGAGGGGTGGCCCTACCTCTTTGTTGGGGAGGCCCTCACACCTGGGCCCTGGCAGGAGAGGTCGAGGCAGGGCTGCGCTCGGGACCAGAGGCCAGCGCTGGCCCCTCTCCCCCCACCCTCCGGGCCCTGATGACATTCAGCTCCGTCCGCCCGGCAGCTGGGACTCCTCGCCCTCTGGTCCCTGCGGGCACGGTCCAAGGCGCAGGGCTGGGAGTCTAAACGGCAATTGATTATTATTAATATTTAGCATGTTTGCAGGAACGTCTTTTCTCAGAGCTATTAATCTGCGGTGTTCCTAGCAGCCGCAATCTGCTCCGGGCCCAGAATCTCTCAGCGGCTGCTTGGCGAGGGGAATGCCAATGAGCACCGGCCCAAGGTGGCTGGCAGCTCTGGGCGGCCCAAGCTGGCCGTGGGTCCCCAAGCACCACGGGCACCCCGCTGGCCTGGTCCTGGAGCTGACTGCTTTGTCCTTGTCTCCCAGGCAGGACTCAACCTGGGGGAGAGGCGGTCGCATTTGCTGTGGTTGATTGAAGTAATGAACAATGGCCACGCTGAGCCGTTAGCTCCTGGTTCCCTTTCTCACAAACGGTTTCTAGAGGTGGGGCTGTGGGGAGTGTCCTGCAGCCCCAAGAACCCCCACACTGAAGACAGGCCCCCCTGGCCTGGCTGCCTTGGCAGGAACGCAGCAGAATGGGAATTGCCAGCTAGAAAGAAGAAGGAGGCTTCTGTCACCATTTTACCCAGTGGCTTCCAGGAACCCAGCCTGCTGGAGGGCCCCTCTCTGTCCCTCGTCCCTTCCCCGAGCAGCAGGTGGGACAGTCCCTGTGACCATAGTCACTCGTGGGCACTTGCAGGGTCTGGGGAGGGACTCGTGGAGGTCTCTGGGGGCCCGGTGCCCAGCCGGCCTCACCACGTGGCTCGAGAGATGAAAGAACTGTCAGAAGGTGGGGGCGTGAAGTCCCAGCAGCCCAGTGAGTGGCAGGGGGCTGTGGCTGACCCTCAGCGTTGCAGACGTGCCCACCAGCTGCCTAGAGCACAGGACCATCAGGCCACTCCATGTGGCTGCAGGGAGGGTGGCCCCAACGGGGCAGGGGAGAAACCGCCTCCCTTCCGGGGTGCGGGGCTGGACGGGGCAAGCCCAGGGGTCCCCCAGATTCGCCTGGTGGAGTCTGGGGGAGAGAAGGAAGGGGGTCGTGTTAGTGGGGCTCATCTGCAGGGAAGGAAAGTCAAGAATGGGAAGTAAGGGTTTCCGCCTTTAACTTTCTCCATTAAGAATTGTCCTCTAGATTGTCCTTGTGTCCATCCACCTGCATCCATCCATCCACCCACTGACCTGTCCATCCATCCAATCACCCACCCACCATCCACATCCATCCACCATCCATCCACCCACTGACCTGTCCATCCATCTATCCACCATCCACATCCACCCACTCACACATCCTTCTCTTCTCCCATGTAGTCATTGGTGCACCCACCCATCTGCCCCCCCACCCCTCAGTGTACCCACCCACTTCCTGTGTCTTCCGTGTGGCAGGAGGTAAGGCCATTGTAAGTGCTGGGACACTCTTCCAGGTATTGCCCCACTGCAGGGAGGGTGCTGGGGCTGGCTGTACAGTGCGCTGTCTGAGAACTTTAGAATCCAGACTCAGCAGCCCTGCCCAGCTGTGTGGGCATGAGCTTCCCCGAGGCACAAAATGAGGTCAGTCCTGCCCCCACCCCTGCTTACAGGGCCTCCATGAGACTCAGGTCAGCGGCAGTGCTGGCCGTGTGCTCCGTGGTCCCGTCCACACCGAGCTGCCTGCGAGACCTCGGTGGACAAGCTGACGTCTGCTAATGGCCTTGACCCGCAGGACAGAGAAGTCAGCATTCTGACCAGGCCGGCCTGCTGTTACCCAGTTGCTTTTTTGGTTACCCCTGGATGGTTCTAGAATTGAACGGCCCTGTGGCTGGCTGGGCATCTTGCTTCTTAGTGTCCTAGGAATCGTCTATCCCTACTTCGCCTCACCTCTGCCACCATGTTCCTTCTATACGCTGAACTGAGCGGAGCCGTTAAATACTGCTTTTGATAGGCCTGGTAGAATGTAATGGGACCCTGGGTGCTGTAACCCTGAGTCGGCCTTTGGGAAGGGGCGTCCTGCAGCCCAGCCTGTCTCTCCCTGGGAGTGGGCTCGTCCTTCTGTTGGTTGATGTGATGGGGGGGCTTCAGCCCCTGGGTTTGCACATATCCTGGGGAGGGGGTCCTTCAGAAGGCCCTGGGCCTGCACTGCCTGGTGGCCTCTGTGTAGGAGATATCAGCTGAAACCAGATTTGAGAGGCTTGGCCCAGCCTGGCTCCCTGGAACCATTGCCCGGTGTTTCCTGGGTGCACATGGGTCCTCTCCCTGGGAGCCAGGCCACGGAGGGAGGGATGCTGGGGGACAGGCCACAGCCTGGGTCCCGTTTCACTCACAGAAATTGTAATGAAAGCAGGTGGCTCAGGGGTCTGGAGCGGCCGCCTGCAGCCAGGGCGTGGGGCCGCTAGCACCGTCCTGAGGAAGTCCGTGGGACCCCCACCATCAGCGGTGTGGCCAGGCCACGGACGTAGCGGTGGAATGAGCCAGAACTGGGAGCCCGGCCGGGGTACAGCTTCCTGAACCGAGAGCCGCTCTTTAAGTGTTTCTGATGAGACGTGAACCGGGCCCAGTCTCCCCTGGCGGCCGGACAGGGCTGCTGGGAGCGGGCTGATTGCGGCCCTCTTTCTCCCGCTAAGCAGCAAATTTGCCGACGTCCCTGCAGCGGGTGGCAGTGGAGGGGGCTCCTGAAACGGGTTGGCGGGGATGGAGCTGGCCCAGTTTCCCAAGTTCTTTGGCCGTTTCTAGAAGGTCGGTGCCCTCTGGGTTCAGTCCTACTTGTCCACGGTGCATGCTTCTCATTTGGCCTTTCCGACGTGGGCAGCGCACCTGCTCCCTCTCAGACCCTTGGGGGCTGTCGCCCCAGAGGGCTTGTGTGGGCTCCGAGCGCCTGGCCTGCACCCAGTCTCAGGTGGAGTGGGTCTGGGTGGGGCCTGCATTTGACAAGTGCTGGGGGCACATGGATGCCATAGTTCTGGGGGCCCCACTCTGAGACCCCCTGAGCTGGAGGGGCAAACCATCTCCCAAGCATCCAACACAGCTGGGTCCCTCGCTTTCGGAACGTCACCAGCACAGGCTTTCGGAGCCTGGCAGCGTAGAGCTCGGGGACCTGTGGGCTGGGGTCCCGCCTCTGGGTGCCTTGGCTGGACCCACAGCCGGACACCACAGCTTGTGGCCTTGTCTGTAGTGACCTCTGCGACCCACTGCTGTCCTCTGGGTGCCCCTGAGGGGACTGGCCTCGCTGAGCACACCAGCCCATCTCCCACGAGAAGCTGCTGCCCTTTTGAGAGGTGTGGCCCCGAGTTCTTGGGGTTCAGAGGCCATGAGGTGCAGAATTCCCAGAGGGGCAGTCCTGGCCCAGGGCCCACCACTCTGCCTCATGGCATCTTGGAAGGGGATGGCCTACCAAGTTTCCAGATCAGCCCTGACTGACCTGGTGTGTCCCTGTGTGGGGAGGTCTGTGACAGAGTCCAGCCCAGGGTTTTGGGGGAGCCAGCGGATCCCTGGCCTGTGCATCACACCCCCAAGGAGGTCATGTATGCCCCGATTTGCAGGGAGAAAATGCAGCTCCAGAGGCCTGGCCACTTCCAGTGAGGGATGGACCCGGGAGGCGATGTCTTCAGCTCACTGTCTGAGGCGGAGGCAGGAGCTTCCAGAGCCGGCTCCGTGGGATGGCAGGGAGCATTCCCCTCGTGGGCCCTCGAGCCTCTGAGCCAGTGGCATGTGTAGGGCAGAGCTCAGGCCACCCCGGACAGCTGTGGCTGTGCGCCGTCCGGGCTCCTTCAGCCAACCACGTCCCAGCTCCACTGAGGGTCCCCCAGGTTCTGTTTCTGAGCAGCTCACTCATGGGGGTCACCGTGGCCCCTCTTTCTCTTTCTTCCAGTCACCTGTTCTCCCCCATTTGGGAGAGTAGTGCCCACTTGAGGGTCAGCATCAAGTCAGCAGAGGATGATTTGCTCTTGACCCATGACCTTGAGGTGATCACCAGATGGGCTATGACGAGGGCGGAGGGGGAGGTGCAGATTTTGGGGGAATAGCTCACAGGCAGGACACGGGGCACCTTGCTGGCCTCCCCGACCCCTGCCCGGCCTGGCACCAGGGTCCATGCAGGGTGTTGAAGACGATGATGGGGTGATTGGCACGTCCTTTGGGCTTTGGGCTGGTCGGGGGCAGGAGATGCTGGCCCATAGGAGGGACCGTGAGCCTGTGAGAGGAAGTAGGTGTGTGCCCGGGAGTACTCTGGGCGGAGGGCACCGCACCCCTGCCACGTGCCGGGTGGAATGCAGGTCTGTGGTTTTTCCAAGTAGGTGGTCTCTCCATCAGAACCTTAATTGAAATAATTGTAGAATCACACGCAGTTGTGGGACTGGGAGAGGCCCTGCGCCCTTTGTGGGTCCCTGGTGCTGGCGGTTTGCAGAACTCTGGTTTCCGAGGGGTGTCAGCAAGAATACAGTGTCTCCGCCTGTGACCTGGGCTCTCGCCTGTGCCACTGCATGAAGCTGTGTCTCCCCGCAAGTCTGTACCCACCTCCGCAGGGGCCACAGAGCCACCTGGCCCTGAGATGCCTCCCGGGTCCTCCTGGGACCTGCCGCCCCTCCCCCCACTCCTCATCCACCCCCAACTGCCCCTCTTTATGGCTCCTGACGTGGCCACCAATACAAAGTGGGGAGGTCCTCTCTTCAGGGAAGTTTCCCCTGTCTTCAGCCCCCGCTGCTCCCAGGAGCCACCTCCTGAAGGTGGGGAGCTGTGTGTGGTCCCACCAGCCGTCCACCAGCCCCTCTCTGTGCTGTGCGTGGAAGGGTGGACCCACAGGGGCCTGGCCAGTGGCTCTCTGGGCCAGGCAGGAAGGATGGGGGCTTGGGGCCCTGGAGGCCAGTATCTGCTGACCGCTGGCAGAACTCCTATGTGTGTGCACACCCTCTGGGCTAGGCAGGTGAGAGCCGGGGCAGGTCCCTCCTCTGGCCAAGAAGGGGTGTCCCGGAAGGGGGTGCGTACGTCAGGGAGAAGCGTGTGCTGTGCTGGGGGAGGGTGAGCCAGCCTTGTGGACGGGGAGTGTGGGCAGGGTCCATCTGCAGTGTCCCTCCTCTGGGCCTGTTGGCAGTGTCCACAGGGATGTCCTGGGACAGCATTGGGTTGCTCCTGTGGGGTCCATTGGCCTGTTGGGGGGCCCAGCCTGGGGCAGGCAGCTGGACATGGCCCTGCTGTCTCTCGCTCCGGGGAGGAAGGGTGAGGCGGCTCCAGCCCCTTGGCTCCCAAGCCTCACAGACGGGCTTTCCCTCTCCCTTCTTCTGGGGTCTCCAGGCAGAGGTCTGCGTGCATGCAGGGGGAGGCACATGGGTATGCTTTCAGGGCCCCTACACACCGCCCTTACACACTCCTCTCGGGCACACTTACACACACTCACGTCCACGCTCCTAGGCCCCACCTGGATGAGGCCAGCAAGTTCAGTGGCTCTCCTGAAACCCCGCCGCACCGCCAAGGGGGACACACACAAACACAGGCGAACTTGGAGAAGTTCCCACCCAGTGCCCTGCCCCCGAGCCAGGCTGTGCTCAGCCCAGTGCACCGGGAGCCCACTGCCAGGAGCCGGGGCCTCTGGGAAGGAGCCGGTGGTCATCATGCCCATTATAATCACCCTCCCGGGAGGGTCCTGGTTATTTGGCCTTGTGGGGACCGTGTAGGAGGGACCCTCTGTACCAGGTCACAGAGCCCAGCTGTCCTAACATGGGGTCCCCTCTCTCTCTGCAGACCCTAATGTTCTGATAGGGCTCTCTGGGAGATGGTGGGGTAGCTTCTGTTCAGGGATGATTAACATCTCAGGTGGGGGCAGAACCCCCCACCCCGAGGCTGGAAAAGACCCTGCCCTGAACTGAGGGCCAGGGGACCCCGTGGCTCCCAGCGGCACAGTCCCAGACCCGGGGACAGCTGGGCCTCTCAGCTTCTCTGACCAGATGACCACGACACACGTGCCGAGTCGTGTGTGACAAGCCTCCAGACCAGGTCTGGCACCTTATCACCCAAGAAAAGAGAGGTCTGGCCGGGACTGGCGCCTGCTGGGGGCCCTGTGGCCCAGTCTCGGGGGCCCTGGCTCAGGTCCACGTGAGGGCTTGCCGGCATCCGGGTCCCTTCCCCTCCTCCTGTCCCCGCCTGCCCCTCCCCTCTCCTCCCTGCTTTTACCGCCTTGGTAGGTCTCCCAGAAGAATTTTTAGGAATGATGGGCTCCGTCAGGAGCCCCTCCCCTAAAACTACCGCAAAACCCCAATAAAGGACCCGCAGTCTCCTGGCTGGGAAATAGCACACCCTCGCCGGTCTCCGAAGTCATAAAAAGCTCATGTTCTTGGCTGCGCATCCCGACCTTCAAGAGAGAGTCACTGGAAATGCCCCAACAATCACGGGGCCTGGGCGGCCAGAGCCAGGAGCTGGGAGGCCGGTGCAGATCCCTGTCCGGTCCAGGCAGAGGGGCTCCTGCCTGGGCTGAGCCCTCCCGGACCCCCTGGCCGGAGCACAGGGCAGGGGAAGGATGGTCTCTCCATCCAGCCCCTCTGGGTCCTAGAGGGCCCTGGGGAGGTGGATGGTTTGTGTTCAGCCTGCCCCATGGCTCCGTTGTCTCTGAGAAACTTTCCACTTTCTCCAGGGCCTTGGCGCCGCCGGGACACCTCACTGTCTCCAATGCCTCCACTCGGCCCTCAGGCCTGCTGCCCCCCAGCTCTGAGAGGAGGGCGCGGGGTGGGAGGGCAGCAGCGGGGAGACTCGGGGTTTCCTGACGCTCAGGGTGGAGGCTGGAGCACAGCCTCCTTAATCAGCAGGAAACACCACCGCGCTCTCCCGGGCTGTTTGCTCGGCCAGGAAACTGGACGTGGCTTTAAAGTGTGGTTTGTCCTCCAGCAGGTGAGACGTTTTGGGAAGTAGAATTCAAACAGAAATTTTAAAAACACCCCCCCCAACGAAAGAGCCCAAGAGGCACCCGGGAGGCGCCGCTGACTCCCGCCGGCCAGGACTGGCATGCCGGCTGTGTTTGCCAGCTCCATGCCGTTCCCAGCTCCCGGTAACCAGGTGGCACCTGGACCACTGCCTTGTCATTTAGCTCTGTGCCCCCCACAGGTGGGGAGGGGTGTGGGAGCACTGGCAAACCTCTGGCTGCGGGTCGTGGGCGGAGGGGACTTCAAGGCGGGCCTCGGCGGTGTTTCTGAAAGGACCCCACTGGTCCCTGGGAAGGAACCAGCCGCCGGCCACTTTCAACGTAACGATTACTCCTGAAATGCTGCTGAATTAAATACGTGTTATCCCATGAGGTGTTTTCCCCTTTAAGACTTCGGTTTCTTTGGAAAGAAAGCGTTTCGTTTCTTCTCAACCAGATCTGTTTGCAAGCAGCGTGAGGGACTCAAAGTCATGTTTCTTGCACTCCAAGGTCTCATCTCCGTGGAGACCCCTGCTTCTCTGGCCCACGTCAGTCAGGGAACAGGGAGGGGCTGAGGGCCCAGGGCCGAATTGACCACAGTGGCCTGTCACTCCTGCAGGTTTTTGAAAGGCAGGCTTGGGTGGAAGCCTTGTGTCAGAGGTCAGCGGCCGGAGGGGCCTGGCGGGCCTCCTGCTGCCCCTCCCCTCCACCCCCGCCTCCTCTGACTTCTCAGATTCTGGCGTGGTGAAATTCCAATGACGTAAAACATTCTGAAGAGAACTGTTCAGTGACACTTAGCGCATCGTGACGCTGCGCCCCCACCGGCTCCATCTGGTTCCAGAATGCTTCCTTCCCCAGAGGAGACCCCGCCCCTGTGCCTCTGCCCCATCGTCCCCCCCCCAACAACATGCATTCCGTCTCCATGGACTCGCCTGCTCTGGACACTCCTGAGACACAGAACTGTACGCCGTGTAGCCTTTGGTTTCTGGTTCTCCCACTCAGTGTGATGCCCGCATGGCAGCGGGGCGGCAGTCGGTCCTGTTCACGGCTGTGTAATACTCCACTGCGTGGGGGACCACACTTGTGCTTCCCCCACCCGTGGTAGGCACCTGGGTGTTTCGGCCTCCGGACGATTACAGATAACGCACTGCCAAGTTCACCCGCCTTTTCACTTCTCGGGGTCAACACCTAGAGTGAGCCCTGTCCCCACTGTGTGACCTACCCTTGCTCTTGCTGTCTCTCCTCAGCCCACTTTTTGTCACCTCCTCGGGGCTGGTATCTGTCCAGGTGGCATTCTCGTGACACCAAGTGTCTTTTAGGAAAAGCCCCAAAGAGAGGCTGCCCAGGTAGGTATGCCGGGGATCCTTCCGCCCGTCTGCTCAGTCCTGTGACTGGCAGCCCCGGGAGGCCCACGTTCATGGCCTCCCCAGGCCTCTGTCCTAACTGGCCATCAGGAACTTCTGGGGTCCTGCTGGCCTCACCCATTGCCCAGGGTGTCCCAGGTGTCGGGACACAGTCCACAGGAACCCAAACTCTGAGTTCTCCTGAGAACTTGGGCTGTGACTCTGTCCCTTCATTTCCAAGGCTGCAGACGCAGACTGGACAGTTGGGTGCCCAGGGGTTGGGTGGATTTCACCACCAGCCTGGGGTTGGGTGCCCAGGGTGACAACTTCCCTCACCGTCCCCAATCTTGTGGCATGCAGGCAGCTCCTGTCCCCACGCTCCTAAAGCAGAACGGCTGTCGGGTTCTTAGTCCCGCTCGGGGCCACAGGGAGATGCAGAGGACAGTCCCTGGAGGAGCTGGCGGCACCGCCGTCCCGGGCCCCTCCCACATGGGTGAGGGCCGCTCGGGCTGCAGAGGAGCAGAGGCACGTTGGGGGCTGGGGACTGCCGGGCCCCCGTCCTGGCCTGGTCCCAGGTGGTCCCTGAGCCTCACTCACAGGGGGAGGTGTGCTGCCCGGCCTGACGCTGCCTTCTCTCCCCCAGGTGACGGCGACATTGTAAATAATATGTACGAGCCGGACCCGGACTTGCTGGCGGGCGAGAGTGCCGAGGACGAGACGGAAGACAGCATCATGTCCCCCATCCCCATGGGGCCGGCGTCGCCCTTCCCCACCAGCGAGGACTTCACCCCCAAGGAGGGCTCGCCCTACGAGGCCCCCGTCTACATCCCCGAGGACATCCCCATCCCGCCGGACTTCGAGCTCCGGGAGTCCTCCATCCCGGGGGCCGGCCTGGGCATCTGGGCCAAGAAGAGGATGGAGATCGGGGAGCGCTTCGGGCCCTACATGGTGGCACCGCGGGCCACGCTGAAGGAGGCCGACTTTGGATGGGAGGTGAGCCTTCTCCGGCGGCGTGATTGATCGCGGCCATTTATCTTGGGCTCCGTCTATTTATAAAGCCGCCGCCCCAGGCAGGAGACTCCGGGGAGAGAGCGTTCGGATGCCACGTTTCCCAGGCTTGTTTTGTCCCGCCGTTGGCATGACGCGACTCTGAAAGCATCACGGGTCCTCGCGGGTGCCTGTCGGCCCCATAGGCTGTGCCGCTCTCTTTCCGGAAATGTGTCTCTAATGAGCTCATGTCTTAAAGAGCCTGCACGTTCCGTCTGGGCCGTAGGTGCTCAGGCGGCAGGGCTGGGAGACGGGTGGACTGTCCCAGAACAGGGTCCCTGCGCGGGGGAACCTCCTGCCCACGGGGGCCTCGAGGCCGCTGAGCAGCTCATAGACAACACCTGGTGGCTGCGCTGTCTCCAGGCCCCCCCCCTCCCTGTCTCCCAGCTCCCTGACTGGAGCCCCCACTTCTCACACGAGCGGAGAGCAGTCCCATCCTGCCAGAGAGGGGCGTTGGCGAGTTAGTTTTCCCTAACAACCTTGGTGGCTCTGTGTGTGTTGGGAGAGTGGGGGCACAGTGGGGGAAGGGGGCTGACGTCCCTGAAGACATCCCTCCCTTGGAGTTGCCCCCACAGGCGCTGGGCCCCAATCTGGGGGGCGATTTAAGCTGGTCTCCTGGGTCCTGGCCTTTCCCCCGGCCCCCCACAGCCAGTCTTGGGTGCTGCTTTGGCTGGGGCTCTGGCAGGGCGGGAAACGCAGGTGTGCCCGATTCTGTCCAGGATGGAGGCCGGCTCCGGGAAGAGCCGGGGCAAGGGCAGCTCGGGCTGGGTCACCAGCTCTCATAGTGTCACCGTAGCTCCGGGAAGGTCCCCTGACTTTGTTTGCTCATGAGGCTTCGTGGCTTCTACATCTCGTGGGGCACGCCCGAACCTGTCCCTGGAGACACGGGGGGTTCACATGTGCCCTCTCCCTGGCTGGAGGCGAGGCTCCCGGACCCCCACCACCCTCGGGCACTCTCCTGGGCTTGGCAACAGGAAGGCACTCCCTCAGGGTCTCCCAGAGGCTGGGAATGCTGATGCTTGTTGGTGGTGGGGGGGGCAGGGGGTGGCGGCCCACAGCCCAGCAGGCCTCCCTCCATCACCAGAGGTAGGGCCAGTGCACCCTCAGTGCTGGGGGCCTCCACTTCCCAGAAGACAGGTGGGGTGTGGTCCTGGTAGCACGTGGGGTGTGCACTCAGGGGGCACGGAAGCTCCCTGTCTGAGTGCTGGCTCTGTAGAAGGTTTAGCTGGGAGGGGAGGTTCATTTTCCAACAGTGTGACAGGCGAGTGGCTTTGGCTGTGAGGTGGCATTTTGCAGACTCGGCCTGGCCTGTTTCTCCCACCTGGCTGTTTGGGGGAGTGACTTAAGGGTGTTTGTGGGACACACTCAGAGAGGGCCAGGCCATTCAAGGAGCAGGTGGCTTTCAGGTGTTGGAGGAAAAGCGAGCCTCACCGGTCATGGGTCGGACGACCTTGAGGTGACCTTGTTCCTGTCTGCCCCGATACGGGTCTCTGTTTGCTCTTTCTTTAAAGAAACGGCCGGTATCGCTGCTGCCTGCCAGGGCCGGGCCTGGTACTGGTCGTGGCTGTTATCTGTTGACTTTGCGATATTATTTATTCGAGGCGGACGTAAGGGAATGCACTCCCTGCCCGGCCTTGCCCACCGAGGCCGTGGGCTTTGTCCCAGGTCATGACCCAACACCTGCCTCTCGTACCGACACTGGGAGCATTTGCCTGCCGCACGCCGCCCTCCCGCAGCTCTTCGTGCCCTCAAGAGCTCCGTGGCCTGTCTGGGGGCGTCATGGCCTCCGGCAGGTGGTCGGGCAAGTGTTTGCCCAAAGAGCCCACAGCAGGACTGGACGGGAGCCCCCACCTCTCCAGGGATGGAGGGAGCGTCCTGAGAAAAGGGCAAACCCACTTTTGCTTGAAGTCAATCGGAAGGAGGTTTCTTTCTAGCTTCAGGGTCCTCCGTTTAGGCCTTTGGGGCAGAAAGCCACTGCCTTCCCTCCTACACAGCCTCCCACGTGCCGCTGAAACAGATCTTTGCCAGTTCCCTTTATTCTTGGACCTCCTTGCGTGGGACAGATGGCTGGGGAGAGCGGCTCCTGGGGCCCCTTCCCGTGAGGTGTCGGCTGAGGGCCAAGCCTGCTGTCCAGCCCCAGATTGGAGTGGAAAACCCAGGATCTGCCTCCGAAGCCCCGAGTCACTGACACAGATGCGGTGGCCTGGCCTTGCGCCCCGTCCAGTCTGCACCCCTGCAAGGATGCACCCGGGCCCGCTGTGACGCGGTGAGGGAGGGAATGAGACAACCGCTCGCGTGTAAGCGTGGGGTGAGCAGGGGAGGCGGGGGCAGGCCCGGACATCAGCGCAGGTCCCAGGGACAGCACACACTTGGGGCAATCTTACCTCGGCCCCGGGTTCGGTGTGTGTGGTGGTTGGGTCTCACATGGGAATCGGTTTGTGAACCGGGGCAGTTAGATTGTCTGGTCTCTGCGTGCCATCCATTTACCGAGAGAGGAGAGGGGGGGACGTTTCGGCAAAGACGGCAGAAGAAATCCGAGGAGGGTCCGGTGTCGCTGTGGACTCCCCAGGGGTGGCTGGGAACGGACCTGTTCACCGTCTGAGCTCGGAGTGGGGTCCCCGTTGTCTGGGCCTGGGAGTCGGGCACACAGGGGGGTCCCCCTGCAGATACCGGAAGGTGTCCCCAGGTCTGGATTAAGATCAAGGTCAAGTAGATCATTCTCACTGTCACTCTGGGACACCATGGAAACAACTTTCTTTGCACTCTGAGAACAAGATTGTTTTTCTGGACATTCCATGGAAATCAAATCAGACGGCCACCGTCTCCTTTTGTCTCCATATGGCTGACACTGTCTGGCTGCCGCGTGGTTTCGGGGCTGCTCGCCCCTCTGGCAAAGAGCACTTCTCCCCCGCTGACTGGGACACCATGGCCTGCGCCCTTCAGGTTCAAGGTTGGGGGGCCCCCCGTTTCACGCAGGAGTTCCCCTTCAGCACGAGGGGACTGGGAGGGGTGGCTGAGGCTTCCCCTCCCACATGAGTATCAGGAGCACCCCGTGACTCTGAACCCCCTTTCTCCTGGGTGCCTGGGGGCTCACCTGGAAATGCCTGTCATTTTGGAGGGAAACACACCCCATGCGCTGAGGTGTGTCTTTCTTGTACCCTGGCCTGGCCAGCCACATCTGTGGGGGCATACAGGAGTTGGGGTGAGTGGGGTCACCCCTGGGCTCCATCTCAAAGGGAGGGTCTCTGTCCCCTTGCCTGGGGTGACGCCCACACACCAGCCTCACCCACCCAGAGGGTGGCCTGCTGCTGACACAGATGCCACTCGCTGACAGATGCCACTCTCGCTACTTGGAATAACTCACCATGAGATTGCATTCCATGGCCTTGGGGTATGGAGAAACAATGATTTTGATCATTTGTTGAGTAAATCATGACATTTATCATCATGCTATTTATTTTGCTAATTAGGAGTTGTCTAGAGTGACAACCTGGAGGGAGCGGGCTGGGGAAGCAGGCTCCTCGGGTGGGCCACCTGCCTGGGGCTGGCCCTGCAGCTGGGACCAGCCCCCCCCCCAAACACACACACACACAGCGTTCCCGGGCCTGTGACCCGCGCCTCGGCCTCAGCTGGAGGAGCCGGTGGAAGAGTTTTGTTCCTCTGGACGATTCACTAGGTGCCTTCCCTCATCCCCCGGCCTTCAGTCCTGAGTGCTCGTGTTCGGGTTACTTGTTCAGTCAACAAACAGGCTGTGTCTGGGCTGGACCTGCAGGCAGCTTGGGGTCACTGGGCAAAGAGCCCCAAGGCCCGGGGATATGATTCCCAGTGCTCTAGCCATGTGACCCCCATGGTGAATCCCCCGAGGTCCTGGAGCCCAAGGGAAGTGTGGGGAGGGCCAGCCAGGACCACCCTGCACGCCCTGGATGGCGGGCTGCCGGGATACACGGAGACGCCAGGGTGGGGGTGTGCTCCCAGATCCTGGGACGGTGGTTCTGAGACAGGCACTTCCAGGGACACTGGGCCCCAGGATGAGGCCTGGACTTCCTGGGAAGGAGCTCTGTGAGCTCACGTGCCTGCACCCATTTTTAGGAGAGCAGTGTACTTTTCTCCCTAGCCGGGGCCAAGCCTCTTTAAATGGCAAGAAGTTTGGGGGCCTATTTTGGGTCCTGGGTGGCGGGACGAATGATGAGGCCCGGGGGTGTCTGCTCCCCTGGGGCACCAGGCCACCACCTGCAGTGGGCGGGCGTCTGGCCTCTGGTCTCTTGGAAGGAACCTGTCGGGGGCTTTCAAAGGTGTCGTGGCACACTTGGGAGGACGCGGCACCTTGACCAGCTTCTGCGGGGACCCAGATAGCATTCCAGGCCCTGGAGGCCGACAGTCACGCTGTGGGGGAGGGGCAGGTCCACTCAGAGTTCCTGGGCGTGGCAGGGGTCACAGGTGCCCAGGGCCGTGGTCTGAGGCCTCTCTCATAGCCTCAGCTTTGGGGTCTCCGTGGAGAACAGCCTCTTCTTCGTTTTCCTGCACTCTCTGCCTTCCCCCTAGCACCCTCCTCTCCCCTCCGAGTTTGAAAATAAAAATGCCAAGGTTGGCACTGAGGGTCAGGGCTGTTCCTTAGGCTCCTCCTGGGTGTTTGAGGCCTGGGGGCCAAGGTCCAGGCCTGGAGGTGTTACTCAAGCTGCGTGTTGGAATCACTCGAGCATTAGAATTACAGAGGCCTGGTTCCTGCCCCAGGGACACGGGGCTTTAGCTAGAGAGGGGGACTGGCCCACCCTGTTTGTCCAGGACTGTTCTGGTTTGGAACCAAAAATTCGGACAAGCCCACCTGAGCATCGGGTCTGTGGAAGTGCCCAGGAAATTCCATGCGCCGCTGGGCTCAGACACCAACCTGGAAGGAGAGAGGGCCCACGGTCCCGACCTCCTGCACCTGCCGGCTGGCCGGTGTACCCGAGGGGGTGGCACCGGATCCCTTTTATTCAGTGCATCCTTTATTCGCACCATCTTCTCGCTGTTTTTCCCTGTCATTCCACCAGTGCCAGGTGCCGGGGGGACAGGGACAGGGTGCACCTGACCTGTAGAAACCCCATTCTGGGTCTCCCTGTGGCCTCCTTGTGGCCTCCCGAGCTGGGCTTGGAATTCTCACTTCTCTGAAGCTCAAGGGGGCCCACAAGGGACAACCCTGCATCCCCCTTGCCCCATGGGACCCGACCCCTGACCCCTCCTGGTATCGGCTCCTCTGCAAGGCTGAGGACGTGCCCCTGACGCTGTGCCTCTCCATCCGGCCGCCTGGAGCTTCCTGTGAGGTGCAGGGACACTGCAGGGACTTGGGGATTTTGTTTTTCTGGAGACAGTTATCTGAACGGGTTCAGGTGGCTCAACGGACACTCGGAAGGTGCCTGGAATCTCGAGTGCGCGCCCCATGAGTGCTCTCACCCGAGGATGCCGCTCAGTGCGCGCACTTGGGGACCTTTTCCGGGGCCATCCAGGGGGAGGCGGAGCTGAGTGGCCTTGGACGTGGGCATGCATGTGCTGAGGCTCAGGGTGCTCAGCGCCCAGGCGAGGCCCTCACTTCTCCCAATCTGCGATCTGCGCTCAGTGCAGGGATGGGACCACGCCGCCAGCCCTTGCCTGTCCCTCCGAGCACCATGACACGTCAGGTCTGGACGTTTTTAGCCCAAGAATGCCATGAAATCCTGCGCTATCTTCGGCCCAGCTCCGAAGGAATCTGAGAAAAAAGGAGGGAGAATGACTAAGAATACCTCCGAGACTGCTCCTCCACTTCCTTAAGGGGTAATAACTCAGCCCCAGTCCAGCGGAGGGTACTTTCTTTAAATAGAGCATCTGATTCACAAGCGAAAAAGGAAATAAATATTTTCTTTTCATATTCTAGAGACGTCCACGAATACCAGCTTCTTAAATGGTATTTTACCCTTTGAGTCTCTCTCACACACCAGTGACAACCAGACCAGACCCCCCCCCCCCCATGTCTGGACAGGCTGCCGGTGCACCAGGGACCTGGAGAATGCCAGCAGGTTGTCAGAGGAAGGCGGGAGGGGGACGCATGGGGCAAGGCGGCTCAGCCTCCCTCTGTGGGCCCCCCAGAGGCTGCCTGGGAACAGGGGGCACTTCCCTCCCTCCCTCCCTCCCTTCTGTCCCTCCTTTCCCCCTAAGAGACAGAGGGATTGCCTGTTAAGGGGAAATGACAAAGACCCCTGGTGTCTTCTGTCTGTGTTGGGTGGGACTAGTGACGCTGGCCCGGGGCTCCTGAGGGTTGTCACCCCCCCACTCCATCAGCTGGTGTCCAGCCTGCTCTCCTGGAGGGGGGTGGCCCCCTGGAGACTGACCATCAACATGACCCCTGCCCCAGGGCAAGGCCATGGGGGTCGTTCCCAGGCACAACTGTCCCTGTCTTGCCTGGGAACCACTGGGGGCTTCACTACTTCTCCCCCAAGCTCTGGAGAGGGGAGGGATCATAGAGGGCCACAGGACAGGTGGGTGGAGGGGTGAGGGACCAGACTCAGGACCCCAGGAAGCACCTTTCTGCCTTTCCCCCCAAAGGTCCCAAAGCCAGTATTTCTTGAGAACAGGGATGCGGTCGGCTCCATGGCTCTCTGTGTTGTGACACAGACAGAACACTGGCCTCCGTCTGTGCCCACGCCGCCATCCGAATGAGGCTGGCCAGCCCCCTCTGTGTGTGCCCCATCTTCCCGGGGACCCACCTGTAGAGCTGGCAGCAGCTGCGTGTCTGGCGCTCACACAGAAAAGTTTCTATTTCTAGTGCTTTCCCAGCAGCAGCCTCGCCGGGAGCAGGCCAGGCCGGGAGGCTGGCCCCTCCTGAGGGTGGCAGCCACTGGCCTGGGGCCTCCCTGGGGATGCCCGGCTCAGCCTTGGCTGTCCCGGCCAGACGAGAGTCCCGGGGTGGCAGGCCGTAAAGGGTCTCCCTGGGTCATGGGACAAAGGCGAGAACCTCCCGCCCAGCCTGTCTACGTCCTAGGGCTTCTCTCAAGTTGAGACTTTTGGGGAACAGTCACCCCCTGTTAGGAATGTACTCTGTGTGCCCCCCGCCCACCCCTGCTCTGCTCGGCCAGCAGGGCGCCCGGGGTGGCTGGGTTTGCCGGGATCCGGGCCGCTTTGCCCACAGCTGTTCAGAAGGCCCTGCGGGGGTGGTTGAGGTGACCCCCATGCCGCTTTCCCACTGTGGGAGGTACGGTGACGAACGTCAGCTAACAGTGACTTTTAGACCAGGGGACAGGAAGCACCTTGGCGTGTCTGGGGGGCTTCTCCGAAAGGGGAAATGCTAGGGCCTTGTGTGACTGTCATGGGAGCAGAGCTCAGCCCCGGCTCACCTGTGTGCCCTGCCCCAGCCACCTGGGCCAGGGTCGATGTGTTTCCCAAGGAGTTGGCTTGACGGACAGAGCCAGCTTTCCACCGATACGCCCAGGGGCACTCATGGGCCGGTCTTGTTGTCCTTGGTGCCTGCTGCACCCCGCCCCCGCCCCGAGGGGCAGGGCAGGGCCAGTGGGGATCTGCAGCTGGCGGGACTGCGGGGATGCCGCTGTGGGGCTCTTCGGCGAGTCTCTCCCCTGGGCCAGGGCCCCGTGTGAATGCACGTCCCATTGTGTCAGCCCTGTTCAGCCGTGCCTGGGCACCGGTGTCCCCTCCTCCCCCATTTAGATCTCTCTGAAGTCCATTCTGGCTTATCAGCACAGTCATTTCACGAGCCCAGCTACAGTTTCTGCCACTTAGGCCCCGGGCATTGTCTGTCCCCGCGGCGGCTGAGATAAACCCTCACCCAGAACAAAGTCGCGGTGACCTTTTACAAGTCTCAGCGCCTTGTTTCCCTGCAGACTAATTTATCAGCCTTCCCTTCCCTCCCGGAGGCCCGGCCGGCGCTGCCAAGGGCTGGTGGGTGGGGGATGAGGTGGCCTGGCTGGTGCTGCTCATCCAAGGGCACCTGGGGGTCCGGGGGACTCTGTGTGGCCATGGGAAGGGAAGGGGCTCACCCAGAAGGTTCAGCCAGGCGTCAGCCAGAGAGGACAGGGGCCCGAGGGTTGCCAAGCTGGCGGAAGTGGTGAAGCTCCCTCCCCTGGCCTCCTCCAGGCCTCAAATGTGATGTGGGGTGCAGCCGTTGAGCCGGATGGGAGTATCAATAGGAAAATGGCCCACAGGCTCCAAGCCCCCCCAGGAGGGGCCTCTGAGACCCAGGACAGTGGCTCATGGGTTTGCCCCATGGAGCCCCTGGCCAGCTCTGGCGTCCGGTCCTGCAACCAGGGTCCACAAGCAGGGGGCAGGGAGGAGAGGCTGCTCCTGGGCCAGACCTCAGGCCAGGAAACACAGGTAGGACTTGGGGGCTGAGGATCTTGCCAACAGCACATTTCTAGAAGGTTCCATTTGCTTGTTCAAGCGATGAAGAGGCACTGAGCGTATGAGACGGCCCCGGCCCAGCCAAGCCCCCAGTGCTTGCCCACTGAGCTCAGAGCCAGAGAATGCTGCTGCTGCTGCTGCCCTGCACCACCCTCCTGGGGGGACCCGGGGCACCTTCTCAAGTCCGGGCTTTTGAAGGTGACCGGCCCTCGCAGAATGTCGGTGCTTCAGACACGCCTCATGTCCTCCCTTCCCTCAGGAAGTGGGGAAGGTCCCAGCCGCCCAGGGTCAGCTGGCAGTGAGACCACGCGACGTCTCAGGACACGTGGGTACCCCTGGTGCCAGACTGCTCCCAAATCAAAGGGGGAGGCACCCCAAGTTCATCTCCTCCTGGCCGAGGGTGCACCTCTGTCCTGCAGGGAGACACCCCCCACTAGGTGACACCTGCCCAGGCTGGAGGGGTCCCTGTCCGGCCCAGGCACACAGCCAGATGCCCTGTGAGGGTGGCTCTCATGGAGGGCGAGCCAGGCACCTCTCTAGCACACACTGGATGTGGCAGAGTTTCTCGGGCCCCTCAGACGCCCTTCGTCCCGTGCTCCTTCAGACTTAAGTGCATGAGGAACTGACCTTGACATCGTGAGTGGGGTCTGAGGACCGCCGCGCTCCAGCCTCCCTGACTCTGTGCCAGGCTCTCCTGGAGGCTTGGCGGAGGCTGGGGTGCCGGTCCTGCCCCTGGCCCCTCCAGGGTCAGGAGGGGAACCCTGTCCCGCCCCTCACCCCAACGTTGTCCCAGAAGATGCCACCCACAGCCTCTGACATAGACCTTCAGTCCTGGCCCAGCGGCAGAGGACATGGAGAGGGCTCAGGGATGCTGGGTGGCCGAGAGACAGCTTCTCCAATCTCCAGGGAGGATTTGGCCTGGGCCGGGGCCTGGCCTTTGCTCAGTGTTGGGCCAAACTCCTGGCTGCTGGGCATTTGAGGGCTGCCTGCTCTCCTGTGAGTCAGGTGGCCCTTGGGGAGTTGCCCTTGAGGAGGCCTGGACGCTGTTTGTCGGGACCAGGAGCTTCCGATGCCCTGGGAGGCCGTGAGACAGCTGCTCGGAGCAGCCGGCTCCAGGACTCGAGGGTGGTGGTCTCCGTGCGTCTCCCAGCAACACCTGGTGATCTAGGCTCCCTGACGGCCACTGAGCTTGCCCGCATCACCCACTTGCAGCGCTCGGTGGGCCCCTCATGCGGGGAGAGGCTAGAAGACACTGGCCAGAAGGCCAGGGGACGTTGAGGAGGCTGCCTGCCGGCTGCCGGCCCCATGGGGTCAGGGCTCGGGTCCTGGGTCCCTGACCTCCAAGGGACTTTCAATCCCAGGAGGGCACAGACTGACGAAACCCGGTGTCCCGTGCGTGCTGGGATCAGCCCGCCTTGCACCCCCAGGGCTGAGTGGGTGACGGCCGCCTGACCACACAGAGGAGGTCCTGGATGCCCCTTGAAGCATCAGATGGTTGTAAGTGGTGTCCTAGGACTCAGCGTACAGAGGGTTAAGGTGTTCACATCGTGGGCAAAGGAACAGCTGAGACTCACGAAATGCCACCAAGACCCCAGCACACTGTCCCCCAGTTTGTCTGCGCGTTTAGCAAGACAATCCAAAGGAATTGTCCTGAAGGCCCCCAACCCCGGCTCGTCCCAGAGCCCAGCGGTCTCTAAGACACAGGGAGCTGAGGGCCGGGGGACTTATGTTCACGGACTCTGGACTCTCGGAGGGCATGTCCCCAATACGTGGCCCGAGATCTGTCCTTTCGGAAGCTGTGTCCCCCCCCAATGGCATTCTCGGCTCCAATGAGCTCTGTTGCCAGGTCACTGCACTCAAGGGAAGCCCATGCTCAGCAGCCCCAGACCAGCACCCCAAGATCCCGCTCCTGGAGTGTCCCTGTGTGTCTCCAGAGACTCACGCAGACAGCGGGGACACCTGGGCCTTCGGCAGCAACCCCCACGATGGCCCCACTCGACTCCTCGGACCCCGACTCAGGAAATGGTGCGATGCTGCAGGAAAAAGGGCTGTGCTGCCTGGACAGCTCTGGGAAGCCCTCATTCTTTCAGATGGGCTCACATCAGGGATGCCGGGGACGACGAGAAGTTACCCTCCTGAGGACACGCTGTCACGTCACAGCTGAGGAGGTGGCCTCTGCCCCCAAAGCTGTGGCCCCACGCTGGTCCCAGAGACAGGAGCATCGGTGCCCATGGCCCAGAGGCCCAAGGTACCGGCAGGCACCCCTAAACCCCACTGGACTTCAGTGGTTTGCTGGACAGCTGGTCTCATGGACACATCAACCTAAGGTCTCTGCTGTCATCTTCACAGGCCACCCTCCCTGTGGGCACAGACATGTCCCCTTCTGTGCAAACGCCAGTCCTGGTGGGCTGGGGGCCACCCCACCACCGTGTGACCTCATCCTAACTGGCAACACTGCAGTGACCCTGTTTGCATGTGAGGTCACAGCTGAGGTGCCAGGTGTCAGGACTTCAACATATAAGTTTGAAGGGACACAATTCACCCCAAAACAGACCCCTTAGAGGTCCACCACCCATCGGATCACCCCCACACACCGCGGGTGACAGAAGATGCCTGGCCCTGCGTGGTGTGCGGGTGCCTAGCCCCCCACCATGTGACACCAGAAGGAGGGGGCGCCTGCAGCAGAGACCCCAGAGGCCTTAGTTAGTGGCAGTGACATGAACCCATCTGAATGCTCCCGGGCTCCCCCACCGCACCCCTGTCCTGGGGTCCCTGTGTGTGAGTGAATGTGGACCCCACGGCGGGGCTTCGGAACTTCTTCTTCAAGCAGGAGACAAGGGGGTAAAACCTGGGGGTAAAGCTGTGTCGTGTGAACACTCGAGACAGAAGGGGTCTCGAGGGCCATGACAGTGACTGGTTCCATGCTGACCCCGAGGCTCTGAGGACACAGGGGAGACAGGGACCTTCCCACAAACATGCCACCAGCCTGTCCAGGTCCTGGAGGAGGGGCCACGCCCTGTCAGAGTGGGTGCAGGTGAGGTCTGCGGCATGGGGCCCAGCTGGCCGCCCGAGTCCGGGTGCCTTGTGGGGCAGGCACTGGCCGGAAGGCTGCGTGAACCAGGGTCCTCAGGCTGCGAGCATCCCTTGCTGTCACTTCGTCCGGCCACAGGTCTGCTGACCCTGGCGTCCAGGCTGCACCGCCCAAGGGCCCTGGGAGTCCAGTCCCAAAGAAATGGTTGAAAAGGGATGGCAATGATGGGAAGGGAGTGGCAGGGTCGGGGGCCCCGCAGCAGGCTCACTAGAGTGCGGACAGGCATGGGGGACAGGCCGGAGGCCCAGACAGTGTGCTGTGGGCAGGGTGCTGGGACAGCGACCGAATTAGCAGCAGTCAGAGCCGCCCCGAATGAGGGCAGGAGGAAGGGGAAGCGTGGCCCGGTGCCATGCGGCTGAGTGAGGGCCCCACTAAGGTCTCGAAAAGCCTCCCAAGCTGTGTCCTTCTCTCCGAGGGCAGGCAGGCTCACTTTTGTCTGGCAGGGGCGGGGCTGCTGTCCAAGGACAGACTTACCTACAGCCAGTGAATGGGGTGGCGGGGAACGGGGCAGTGATGATATCCCAGTGCCAGCAGTGGGGCGACAGCTGACACAATTGCCCAGCACACGTCAAGGGCCCTGAAGACCTCCATCCGCCCCCAAGGTCACCCAAGCCTGCTGGCCAAGGAGGCCCGACCCCTGACCCCGGACCTGCGCTGGGCCCTCCAGTCGCTCCCTCTCCCCTTACAAGGTGGAGATTTCACACGTGCTTTTGTGGCCCAGTGCACAGGCGGGAGAGATGCCCTAGCGGTGGGTTTAGGGGTGACAGTGCTGGAAGCAGCCAGAAAACCCACAAGGCGTAGAAGCCAGGACCTGCCAAGGCTGACAAGAAGGGGGTGTGGGGCACAGGTTACACAAACATAAGTGCTGGACAAAGTGCTGTGCTCAGTAAATATTTGTCGGATTCACACATTAATTAATTTTCCAGATGAGATTTCCCTAATCCATTTTTTAAAAGAAAATTCGGATTAGGAGCTCGGCGGAATTTGATTACGAGGCGGGCCTGGCAGACGAGAAAAGGAGCCTGGTGCGTGGGGTCGGGGGGCTGGGTGCTCTGGGGGCTTTCCTGGTGGCCCGATGCCCCCAGTCCAGGTGGCGGTGAGGAGTGGCTGACTCACTGCTCAGAGTCTACCCCGGGAGGGGGCCAGCCACCCCTTCGTCCACCCCTTCGTCCACCGTGTCCCTCCAAACCCGGTTTCTCTGCCTCAGTCTCAGGACACCACCCAGTGAACCCTCCCGTTTGGACCCGAACGCCAAAGGGGTGCAAAGGGGTGGGACTCCAGATCTTCGAGGAGGGAAGCGGCGAGGCATGTGCACCCAGGTGTGACCCTGCCAGGTCCAGCTCTGCCCTCTCCTACTGTTTAATGGCAGTTAACCATCCTCGGTTTCACCTGAGCTGGGGATGGCTAATAGCGCCCACGTCATTCCCCATTGCCGACGGCCCCAAGTAGCACCATTGTCCCCAACTTTTTAGCAAGGGCCCTTGTCTGGGGTCGCAGAGCTGGTGTATGGTAGCCTTCAGGGCTCACCGACGCACACTGGCCTGGACCTGGCCCTCCGCCTCTCCTCTGGGGCTGCAGGGCTGTGGGGGGACGGGGGTTGGGCAGGTGAGCTCTAGGAACTGCACACCTGCTCGGCTAACGTTGTGCTCTTGTTTCGGGGTGTCACTGGGGAGTCCAGCTCTGCCAGGGCCCTCCGGGGGCCACAGGTCCTCTCTGCTCACAGGGCCAGGGCCCAGGTCTGCTGGACACCCCCATCCCCCCAGCAGAAAGCCTGTGCAGGTGGCCTGTCCCAGGCCTTGCCAGGTGTCGTGGGGCCGATGTCCCATTCCCCGTTCCAGAGCCTCCCTGACTCCTCATCCCAAGCGGGGGGTGAGCGCCAAGTGTTTCCGACAGTCTCTGACTGTCCGGCCCAGTCTTGAGAGCAGGGGTGAAGGACAAACCTCTGGTGTCCTCGTGGGGGTAGGGGCGCCTCTGCAGGGGGACCTGGCCACGTGGGGCACCCAGAGGACATCCGAGCCGCCTGCCTGTCTCGCTGCGTGCCAGCTGCCAGGAAGGTGGCAGCAGCCAGCAGAGGGCAAAAGAGAGGGAACAAGCTGGAGTCGGGAGCCAGGCCCCGAAAGGTGGCCGCCAGGCGGGGGCGCCCTTCCAAGCAGGAGGACATGTGTCCCCATGGGCCAGCGTGCCAGGTCTGCTGCTCACCGTCCCCGGAAGAACATCCCAGAAAGAATCCTGGCCCAGAGCCGTTCACCCCTTTGTTGTAACGTGGAAAGACATTTGCTATGACCACGTGTGAGGTGGCGCCATTGGTTCCGCCACCCCACAGGCCTCACGGTGCGAGTGCCCCGGACCACTGGGCACAACAGGGCTCCTTCTGAACAGAGCTTCACTGTCTCCGTTGCTCCACCTCGGCTCACGGCGAAGACACGTGGCACCCTGGCTCGGGCTTGGCCCGTGCATGTCTGCCGATGGCTTCAAGGAGGAGGCCATGTGCACCTGTGCCTCAGAGTCCGAGGCACAGACACAGGACAGGAACGGCTGCCCCGCACCCCGTTCTCCAGCCTGGTGGCCCAGTGGCCCCCAGGCCCGTGTCTGAGGCCCCAGACTCAGACCCTGGCTCTGCCGTGTGTCCGCCAGGTGGCCCTGAGGACGTGACCCTGCTGCGCTGGGCCTCAATGTGCCTGCCGGGACCAGTGCGGCCGCTCGGACTGCGGAGATGCCTGGGGAGAGAGGCCCACCCTGCAGAGTCTGTGTTCAGATGGTGGGTCCGTCTGCAGCTGGCGCTGGGCACACACCGCTGTCCAAGTTGGGGTGTCTCCCCTCAGGTGTCACCTGGAAAAGGTGTCAGGAGGGGACGTGTTGCGACCCCCACAAAGGCACCTCGGCCTATTGGCAGGTGGGGCTGGACTCCCCGATGTGGGTGGGGTCCTGGGCATTGCGGGGTGATGAGCATGGGGGATGCCCTGCACCCACCCTGAGCTGTGACCACAGCTGGTTTCCACGCACTACCAGGGGTCCCCCCATGGAGAACACAGGACTGACGTAAGAGCCAGGGACCCCCTTTCCCAGCTCTCCCTTTGGAGCTGGTTCCTCTGGGCTCCTCAGAAATCTTTGTCCTCAGATGTCACCCAGGCAACCCGTGTGGCCTGCCGGCGCCCATGTGTGCAGGTTCTGGCTGTGTCTGGCTCTGCCTGTCCTGCTCCTGGCTTCCTATGTGTCCCTCACCATGTGCTTTTCCCTTGTCCATCCCAGTGCAGGGGAGGGATGTGTGCCAAGTGACCGAACCCTCTGAGGGAAGACCAGGTGGCCTGTCTTATGTGTAGCCCCAAGCCTGGCCACCTCCCCTTTGCCACTCAAAGGGTCTGGCCTGAAGCCCCGGTCTGGGCCCCACCTCAGGTTTGTCCTGAGGCTTCCGGGCAGGTGTCCAGGATACCCCAGGAGAGACATGGAGAGAGTGGACGGGGTGCCTTCCTGCCACCCTGCACCCCTTCGCCCTTCCCCCACCACAGCCTCCGTGTAGTCCTGGGGGGGCGCATGTGTGACCCACACACTCGGTGGCTGATCAGGGTGTGTGACAAGCCAGGGGTTGGGGGGGGTCTCAGACAGCATAAGGGAGGGGGGCCGGCCTGCGTGGGCTGAACACGGCTGTGGCACTTCCCCCAGGACCCTGGGCAGAGGTGGGGTGTCTTGGTGATCGACAGGGAAGCTGGGGCCATGTTTCTGCTCATGTGAACCGGCTTTGAGTTTCTCGTCCCCGTGAAGGTCATCGTTTCCATGGTCCCGGTGGTGACTTATTCCCACCCTCTGCACTCGTTGTCCGCCCGGGGGGGTTGTGCTGGCTGTGGGCACTCATTCTGGGGAGGCCTTGGGGTTCCCGATGAGCTCAGAAGGCGATGAGCTCAGAAGGAAGGGCTCTGTGTTACCTGGGGGTGTGGGCATCAGGCAGCATTTAAATGTCTTAGTCAAAAGTATGGGAAAGTTTTGGTTTGAGTGACAGGAAAAATTAATCATTGACCTGGTAGAGGCTCTGGCCCCGCAGAAAAGGAACAGGCGACAGGGCTCGGAGCAAACCTCAGGTGGGGATACCGAGCAGTCACGCTGGGGTATCCATGGGATTCCAGAACACGATCCGTGTCCGACAGTACCACTGGGGTCTGCCCAGAGTCCTGGCAGGGCGAGTCCCAGCAGGCCTGGCCAGACCCCCACACCCACCCCACCGTGACCTGGGGCAGACTGCAGACGGCCAGCTCCCCTTCCTGGGGAGGTTTGTCAAGGTCACCTCCATGTCCCCTCAGAGAGCCAGGCAGGCAGCCAGAGCTGGACGTGGGGGTGGCTTTGCCCAGAGCCTCCATTCCTGCCTGCCTGTCGCGGTGGAAGTGTATAGGTGCACGGGGAATGTTCCAGAACTCCCAGTCGGGAGCTTCGTCAACGCCAGTTTACTACAAATAATGCTTGGGAGGGGTGTGCTGGTGGTGGCCAGCAGGACTGCAGGCCAGCCCGCCTGAGCCTGGCTGAGGGCGGGTCTGAACTGGGCGAATCAGAGGCTCTGCTGAGGCCACATTCTAGAAAAGCAGCCGCCCCAGGCTGCCTGCTAACCGTCCCGAGACCAGTCAGTGCCGGGTCCGCAGGCATGCAGCCCTTGCTCTCACGCCGGTCCCCCACGGAGTCCTCGAGTAACTCGGAAAACCCTGGAGCCCTTTCTGGGGATATTGGGAGACCTTTGACGCTCTGAGGCCACGTTTCCTTCCCAACTACAGAAAAGGAGGGACCGTTAGTTTAACCTGATTGTAAAAAGTGACCCAGGGCCCCGAGCAGTGCAGCTTAGTGGGTTGGATGTCGTTCCACAGAGCGGAAGGCCACAGGTTTGATCCACAGTTGGGGTGCAAGCCTGGGTTATGGTTCGGTCCCCACTCGAGGTGCCTACGAGAGGCAACTGACCAGTGTTTCTGTCTCACATCAGTGTTTCTTTCCCTCTCTTTCTTCCTCCTTTCCTTCCCCTATCTCTAAACATAAAACAAAACAAGCCAGGCATGCATATCTAGAACACGCAAATACATTGAATAAATACCTGCATTTAAAGCTTTCCCTGCGTCGCGTGCATTCCCACTGTGAAATCTCGTGGTGAGCTCAGCGGGCAGACAGCACTCCCTGCGAGGCCCCAAAGGAGAGGCGGCAGCTTTGTGACGCGGCAGAGCGGGGCTGTGGCCGGGAGGAGAGCTCTCCCTGTGCTGGACTGGGACGCGGAGGCCCAGGAAGGCAGGGGGCCCACCGATGCGGGTGGGGCTGTGGCAGACTCAGAAGCCCGGCCCCACGCAGGCGGCCTGTCGCCAGCGTTAAGGAGGGTTCGGAGGCGCGTCTGTGTTACCTTCGGTTCCAACTCCAGTAGCTTAAGGCACACATAGAGGCCGGCAAAGTTTTCCTGAGACATGCATGGACGCACGGGTACCATGTTCTGCGTGGAAGTTTCCAGAACATGAAAGCAGAGGCTCTCGAACATGGATCCTGCTCCCCAGGGCGGGAGGGCGGCAGCCTCGAGCTCGAGACCTGCGTGTTCACTCAGTCCCTCATTGCTCGTGCGCTCCTCGCCCTCGGGTCCTCACTCACCCACGAGACACATGTTCACGCACTCTCTCTCCCGTCACACGTGTGTTTCGCTTGCTCGCTGGGGCGTCTGCTGCTGCATCACGTTTGTGCACTCCTCAGACACAAGTGCTTGCACGCTTACTTGGTGGGCGTTTGTTTCCGTGAAGTTCTGAGACCTGCACCTGCTGACTCGTTCCGTCGGTCATTCAGACACCTGGTCGCTCACGCCCTCGGTCCTCGGCACACGCTGTGTGGAGCCAGCTGTCTGCAGGTTCTGGCTGGTCCCCGGGCCAGGAGTCTGGTCCATTCCGGTCGGGTCCGGTTGGGTCCAGTCTGGTCCAGTGGCCAGCGCTGCCTTCTGCTTCTGAGCAGCGAGTGGGAGTCACTCCCAGGAGCACCGTCCCCCTAGATGAGAGGACCAGGGCCCCACCCATGGTGGGAACCCGGGGACTTGATCTGCGTCGGCAGGGACGCAGGTGGCAGGTGTGCCCCTGAGAACAGGCCGACGGGCCTGACTCGGAGACCCCGGGCGGGTTGGGGGCTTCGGGTACCAGTGCCCTGAAAACCAGTCGCGTCGGGCCCCGGAAGTCCTCCCACTCCACAATGAGGGGGACATCATGTGCAGGGGTGCCTCTCGTGGGCATCCCAGGGTGTCTCACAAGTGCGTGTGGGCCCGCCGGGCACCAGGGCCCGGCCCCAGCGTGTGGGGGGGCGGCAAGGGGAGGTGCGTTCCTTCCTGCGGACGCCGCGCCTCAGCGGGCAGCAGGGACGGAACGTGAACACGGAGACAATAAATAGTTTCCTACCTTGGCCTGATAATGGGTCGCTCTGCAGATTGATTAATCCGCACGTTGCCTTTGGACGTCAGGCGGGAGTGACAGTAACAAGCCTCCCGAGGGCTCCGCTAATTTGCACTCCATTCAGCCTCCCGAGAAAACCCTCGGCGCGGCGGAAGGGCCGTGCTCAGCCCCTTCAATGGGGGGACGCTGGGAAAGGGGCCAGCGCGCACAAAGCCCAAAAGAGCAAATTGGCGGCAGCTTTGTTCCTCCCTTCCCCTGTCCCTTTCACGCGGGCTGCACTAGTTAAGCATCTCATTTGTCCCCTCCGGGGGCTCAGGGCCCGGGTCACCCTTGGGGCTGCCTTTTCAGGTGATCTGGACGCCCCCTGGCCCGGCCGAGGGGGGAGGGGGAGGATCGGCGGCCTGAGGTGGGGCCACCGCATGAATTCTGGGAGCCCAGCCTGGACAGGGTGGGGTGGACCCCGATGGGGACGGCAGGGGCCTGAAGCACCTCCCCCCTCCGACTCCCCGAGGCCCTGGCTGGCACCCCGCACTTTCGGAGCCTCGTAAAGCGCAGTGACGTCTCCAGCACGGCGCCGGACCCCACTGCTATGACCTGACGCGCCACATTTCACAGTGCACGTGCCCGGCACAACTTAAAGCCCGCCAGGCCGGTCTCTCTGCCTCTCTTGCCCCCATCCTCAGGTCTCCATCAGCCCCCCAAATCTCAGCACCAAGGGGCAGTTTCTAAGTGTCCCCCTTGGACAGGCCACCTGGTCTTTATTCTGGGGACAGGGCCCTGAGCATTTGCTGTATTGCCTTTTTTGGGGCTAACACGTCCCCCACCCCACCATCTCACTGTTTGGAAAGCACCCTGCCATAGCCGTGTGCTGGGAATTCGGAGGGACCTGCCCGTCGAAAGATGGCTGTCACCTGGGGAAGAAGGGGACAGTCCCCTCCTTTGCTTGCCCGAGCTGTCTCGACCGCATCCCACAGGCACGGGCAGCCCCTCGTTAGCCAGGAGGCGTGCGCCGTGCCAAGCACAGAGGTGCAGGCCCCCACATGAGCCGGTGGACTCACTCTGGCAGGAAGGGGGCCTTGAGGGGTGGGGCTACAGCCCCCAGGGGTCTGCTCGGCTGCTGTAATTATGAAATGGTGAGGACTGTAATTTGCCGCTCAGGCTTGTCGCCGGCCAGGGAGCTACAGGTGCTCTCTGCCTGGGGCTACTGGCATCTCCACTTCGGGGATCCGTGGTGCACGTCCCATCCCACCCGGGGGTGGCCAACTCTGAGTTCACTTCCCTCAGGGTGCAGGTGTCTGAATATGGCTGGCCAGGGGGCCCCGTCCTGGGGAAGGGCCCCGGCTGGTCAGAGTGGGAGCTGGCAGATGGCAGCTTGTTCACAAGGGGCCCTCTGCACCTCCTGTGGTCACAGCATTCCCAGGGGTTAAGAGCACCTGCTAGGGCCCACTCTCCAGCAGAGCAGGCAGGGTTTCCGGGACACCAGGTCCTTCTGAGGTCACCCGCCATCAAGGTCACCGCCAGGGCTGTAGACGGAGGACTCGCCAGGCCACGTGGTGCCCTCCCTGCGGCTTCACTGCCCCTCATTAATCCTGTGGGTCCAGATCCCTATCAGGGCTGCTCGGCCTGGGACATTAATCCGGAAGCACGCGGGTGGAGGGAGTGGCCCGTGAACAGAATGCAACAGCTGAGAGCTGCACCCCACACGCGTCTGAGACTCGTGAGGCCACCAGGGCAGACTTGTCAGGAACCCACTGGTCTCATTCCATCGAGACCCCTTTTCTGGGGGGCGCGTGACCCGCCCAAGGGTTTAGCAATGACCAGAGAGAAAAGACGAATTTCTGTTGACAGTTCCTTTCAAAAGGCGAAGAAATAAGGAAGAGGCACGTCGGCCTGCCTCTGCGGATGGGTTCATTCTGCTGTTGGACGTAAGCCAGGAACTCCTAGGCCTGCGGCGGGCCTGGCATGCCCGGAAACTTCCAGTGCCCTCCCCATGGCCGGGCAAGGGGAGCTCCTCTCAGGCCCCAGGGTGCAGGGAGCTTGCGGCTGGTTTCTGAGGGCAAGTGCTAGCCAGCTTCACGGGCCCTGGAGCCCAGCCCCTGGTGGGAGTGGTTGCGCAGCCACCCGGCAGGGCGAGAACAACTTCACCTCAAGTGCCAGCATCTCGGGTGGTGACTCCCAGTCTGCACTCTGCCAGGGCCTGGCCCCGGGCTGGCATTTGCCACATCAGATGAAAGATGCCCACAGCCGGGGAGGTGGGGACCACCGTGACCTTGACCAAGGGCAGCTGTGGCCCGGGTGAGTTCTGCTTGTGGACACAGGCCTTTTCATTGGCGGGTCCTGAGATGCTGGAGTGAGGTGCCCCCTCCGGGTCCCTGACCTCGGAGGCCAGCAGCAGCAGCAGCAGCAGGCCCGGAACCAGGGGCCTGTGTAGAAGGATATGCCTCCGGGGCTGAAAGTATCCATTCCAGCCACCTGGGCGGTCATCGCAAGGCCATTTAATGACACCGACCTGCGTGCTGACCCGTTACTGCCATTAATCTTGACGGTCAGTCCTGAGCTCTGGGCTGAGGCTTCGGGTGGCAACCCAAGGGGCCTCAGAAAGATGGTGCCTGTCTCATGGGCGTGTAGCGAGGCCCTGGCGATAGGCAAGGTGCCTGTGTCCCCTTAGGAGCATCCTCCCAGGCCAGCCCCCCACTGCCAGACCAAGGTGGGAGCCTCAGAGAGGCCGGCAGTGGGGGCGAGGGCAGATGGGCTGCACGCGGGTTCCCCCAGCACGGCGGCTGTGGCTCGTTACCCCTCTGCCCAGCGGGTGCCAGGGACTCGGACCCCCTGCCGGCGCCCCGTCCTCGGAGGACCCGTCCTGTGCCCATCCCGGCACTGTGGCTTCGGGCCCTGGCTCCCCCCTTTGCCCTTTCCCACTGGGCGTGGAGGGATGGCCGTGGCCTTCCCCTGGCAGCCCCTGCCCTCGCCTCGGTGCCCTCAGGCCTCCGATCCCCGGGCTCTCACAGATTCTGCCCGTGTCCGCGCCCTCATTAATCAACGTCAAGCACGACATCGCAACAAGGACGGCTTTCTTCCGCGCCCCCGCCGCCTCCACATCCCATTGTCCCCGCCGATTCAGATGGCAGGGAAACAGGCCATGCAGCACATAAAAGAGATGAGACAAAAATGAAAAGAATCGAGGGAGCAAAAAGACGAGGCATTTTCCCCCTGAAACACTCGAATAAATGCCCGGCAATGATAATTTAAATTATTCATACATTTATGAAAACATCCATTGAAAAGTGAAGTGTATGATGCTCTTTGTCTGTCGTCCTTGTCCCTTGTTCGGGACTAATCTCTACTGTAACCCGGGCCGGCCAGGCCCCTCACAAAGGCCGCACTCTCTTTCCCTGGGAAAAATGTCCCGGCACATCTCGGGGAAGAGTCGGGGGGGATCTGCGCCGAGGTGCCCGTCGCCAGGCCTCGAGGCGCTGGACAGGCTGCGTCCAAATAGTGTCCGAGGAACAAAAAGCCCGGAGTGGTTCTCACGTCTGCTCGGGGCAGGGCCCCATCAGTGCCCCGGGGCCCGGGGGTGGGCCCTGCGAGGGCGGGCTCCATCCGGGCGGAGCGCAGCCCCGAGGGGCTTCTGGGAGGCTGCTGCCCTCTGTGTGTGGGTGGGGGGAGCCCAGGCTGCAGACCCGGAGCCTGCCCACACCACACCACACCACGTGGGTGGGAGTCTCTGCGTCTGCCAGACCTGGAGGGGGAGCCCAGAGCCGCGGGGCTCTGATGCCCCGTCTGCCTCACAAAACGATGGCGCAGGCCCCATCCGGGGGCCAAAGACATTCAGATCAACCTCGAGGTCACACAGGGAGGGCGGCCAACCGCAGCAGCAAACAGGAGCCCACAGGTCGCCGTCGGTCAGTCCAGGACATGTGCCCCCCGTCCCCCGTCCCCCGTCCCAGCACCCTCCCATCTTTCCCCAGGGTCACCACTCAGGACCCCGCTGGGTTCCTCCCTGTGGTCAGACTTTGGCCCAGCTCTGTTTCTGGCCGGAATGTTTCAAGGTCGCACGGGAGAAGAGCCCCAGCCGGAGCCAGGACGGCGGCTCTGACGGAGCGTTCTCGGTCCAGTGCCCCCGGTCCCAGTGCCGCCGTGTTCCAAGCTTCTTCTGACACAGGATGGAGAGGCCCAGAGTGGAGCTGTCCCCCAGCGGGGGCTGCGCTGTGGTTTTTGGTGGTGGGAGAGGGGTCGGGTGGCCATTGCACATCACTAGAGATGACCCAGAACGGCCTTGGCCCCTTGGCGGTAGAGCCAGCCCGGGCTTGGGGCTCACCTGGGGGCTTGGTGGGTGGGGCGATGGGGCCCGCACTGGTGGCTGGAGGCTCTCTTGGTCCAGAAAACCCTGTAGAGGCTGCTGGGCTGCCCCTCCCCCAGCCCGCCAACGTCTGGGTCTGGAATGACAGGAGCTGGGACCTCCAGGGAGAGCCCTCCTGGTTGGATTATGGCTTCTCTGGTTTAGGCTGGGTCAGAGCTCGGGGCCACCAGGCCCCTTCCCTCTCCTGAGTTGGATGAACTCGGGCCCCCGGGAGGGAACTTGGCGGAGGTGTGTCCCCAAGCACCTGAGCAGGGTGAGGACATTGGAACCCCAAATGCGTCTCCCACTGGCGCCTTCCAAAAAGCAAACCGTTGCCCCGATGTCACGGCTCCTCCGTCCCCAGGTCCCCAGGGTGGCTCCTCCTGATCCTTCTCTCCCACCTTTGTCGTCCCAGGGTGGGAACGTCTCGAAGGGCTCAGCCTGGTTTCCTCCAGTTCTCGCAAATTCCACTGAGGAGCAGCTGAGGTGCCCTCTCCCTCCTGCCTGTGGTATCAGGGATGCTGCCTGCGCAGGGCCTCGCCCCCCGCCGCCCCCCCAAACAAGGTGTCAGGGCCCCTGGCCTGCACCGCCCGGGCCCCTCACCCCCTCGAGGTCCTCCTCCTCTGCCACCGATGTCGGGGTCTGGGAAGATAGCCAGATGCACCGAGGACACTGCAGCAATAAATCATCTCTCGCCCAGCGTCTGCAGGCCCGGGGCAGCCCCTCATGGCTGCTGAGCCCCCACCCCGCCCCTCTGACAAAACACCTATTGTCGCAGCCAAGTGAAGACGACTCATTTCCACTGACAAAGGGCCTCCGGAGCCCAGTCCCGGAGGGCCAGGGGAGGTGCCTGGCGCTCAGCGGGGACCCAGGGCACTCTCTTTCCTCCTCCCTGGTTTGTGCTTTTCCTCTCTCGTGGGGGTCCCCCAAAGCCTTTCATTCTGGCTTCATATTCACATAAAGACATCAAGGAAAAAACCCAGCAGAAAGAATTATTAGGCATGGCTGTCAAATGCTTCATCAGAGAGGCAGGGAGGGGAGCAGGGTAACCCTTTACGCGCTGGCCCCACAAGCCTGATTCCCGAGGGGCCCTGGGCAGCAGGAGGGGCCGGGCCGCTGGTCAGCACCACCCACAGGCACGTGCCCGCTCAGACAGGCCCACAGGGGGCAGGCGTGCACACGCATGTCTGTGCACAGGTGGGTGTGCGTGGGCCTGTGTATAAGTAGGTTTCCAAATTGCCGCACTCAGCCGGGAGGTCCTGGGCCACTTTCCTCAGGAAAAGACCCTCGGGGCCCTCCACGTGGCTGCTCCTTGCTTTGTTCCAGTCGGCACAGGAGGTTTCATTTCCTCCTTCATCCCTGCAGGGGCTCTGCCCCCGTGTTCAGGCACAGGGGTCTTTTGCACCCTGAACTGAGAGGTGGCCAAAACTGGAAGTCCCCTGGAGGCCACAGGGAAGCCGGAGGGAGGCCGGAAGCCGTTCTTCCCTGGGTGCACTCTGGGCGAGGGTGGACAGAGATTCGGAAATGAGATAACCCACTGGCTCTGCAGAGGCCGTTCTGTGCTCCGAAAGGTGTGGGCTGCCCTGGGCCGTTAACCCCTGGTTTTCTGCTTCCCTCTTCCACACAAAGGGCTTTCTCCCCCAGGGCCCCCTGGGCAGGGTGTTACCTGGCCAGCCCTGGGGGTTTTCTGAAGGCGCACAGTGGCCCCAGGGTCCAGCTCTTGCTGAGGAGAGGCCGAGGAGAGGAGGGGTGCCTAGGCCCCAGGGGAGCTGGGGGGGGCTGTCAGGCACACGGCTGCCAGGAGCCTCCTTAGAATCTGCTCTGAGGGGCACCCCAGGGTGTGCAGCGCCCCGGGAAGCACCTTCCCCGCAGCCCTCTGGTGCACAGAAACCGAAAACCGCATGCCGACAAACGGCTCCCTCGGCAAACATTTTTATTTCTAATTAGCAAAAGAAAAATGGCTAATTTGCTGCAGTTGGACCGGGCTGACGTCTCAATCTGCGGAGTGTCAGGGCCCTGAAAGGAAGCGCTTCACACTGGGCTGCGGGGCGAGCCTCTCCAAAGAGGGTCAGGGCAGCGGGCCCAGAAACCAGATTGACTGGCCAAGGCGCTGAATCACTCACACAAGACGCGCATTGTCTGCCGTGCCAGCTCCCCGGAGGACCTGCTTTCTCCTCCTCCCCTCGCGGGCCGGCGGGGGGAGGGGCCCGAGCGTGGGAGGCGAGGGCAGGGGCTGGCGTGCCTTTGTCGGGGCAGGACCGTCTTCGGACCCAGCGCGGCAGGGCCAGGTTAATGATTGCCCGGGCCCGTCTGCGCCGTCCGGGTAGGACGGTGAAACTCCCCTGGAGCCCGGCTGCAGCTCTGCGCCCAGCAGATTCAGAACCAGATAATGTCCCGTGGTGGCGGTTAATGACTGAACAGGCCCAGGATGGCGCCGCTTGACACTGCTTCCTAGGGTAGCCAGGCCCACCCACCCACTGCCCTCGCAAGTCCCCGCCATGCAGCTGGTGGGCGCGGGGGGCTCAGAGTAGGGTCCCTCCTTGAATCTCGGGTACGGTGTCCCCACTGTGAGCGACCCTTCCATGGGTCTCCCAGAAAAGCAGAGTGTCCTCTGGCCTTGAGGACCCTGGGACCCACAGAGTTGGCGTGGGATAGGGCACTAGAGGGGCCTCCTCCGGGAAATAGGGGGCGACCACTCTGGCCACAGGTGTTTGGCATTGAGGTAATAACTGGCCTCCCCCGGAAACCGTGAATCACGTAACCGATGGCGAAGGCCCCCCGGCCGAGACCCTGAGGATGGCGCTGCCACTCCTCCAGACTCGAGCCTCCTCTGAGAGAGCAGACGCTCATTCCGCGCCCACAGGAGCCCATCGAGAACACCTTGTTCCTGGGCTCGGCCCACACCGGTGGTCCATCGCAAGGCTTCCTCCCAGTTCGGGGTTCCAGCCCCTGCCCATTCGTGGTGGGCAGTGGGCCAGGACAGCGCAGGGGGCAGCCCACCATCTGGCCCTGCTGTCCACCTGGGCTGACCCTTGGCCCTCCCCTGCCAGAAAGGCCAGGGGTGGTGCCCTTCGAATGGTCTGGAAGGGCCCAGCCAGGAAGCCGTGGACAGAGTCCCGCAGCAGCTGGGTGACCAAGAATGCGGAGCCGAGGCTGGGCTTGGCCTCCTTGGGGCCCTTCCCGTGACCTCTTAGAGACAGGCGCCTGGCCAGGAAAGGACAGCTCACTCGGGCAGGCCCAGCGCGGGAGGGACACTGTCCACCCCAGCCGAGCTGGCATCTGCGAGCCACGCAGCACGCTGGGGGCGGGGCACCCACGGTTGCCGGGACGTCGGACACGTGGCCAGCTGGGCAGACCCTGTCTGGGGGGCAGGCCTCATTTTACTCCCCTGGAGGGTCCTTTAGGCGGAGGACAGGGGTGGCTGGAACTGAGGCCAGGCCCTGGCATTCCTGATGGCCACTGCCGGTGTCTGCCTTAGACCAGCCCTGCACAGCCCTGGTGTGGAGGGAGATGGCGGACGTGCAGCAGGGCTGCGCTCGCTGCCCCTGCCTTGCTCTGGCCTCTGAGGAAACAGCCTCCAGATGACGGAAGCAGAGGCCTGGACATTGACCCTCCAAGGACGTGTGAGCCGTCAATGCTGTGTGGCCTCCGACAAGTCACCTAACCTCTCTGAGCCTCTGCCTCCCAGAGTAAGGGAATGGATCAAATGGGATGGTGTGCGGGGGGCTTTTCCTGCAGGAGGAGAAGAGCCACCTGGCTGCTCTGTCCTTGCACAGATGAGGGAGAGGGCCTGTGCCGGCCTGTGGGTAGCCCTTTGTCCTGCGGGGGCCCAGTCTGTCGGTGCTGTGTGTCCCTCAGTAAAGATGCAGAGTAACCGCCCGGGCCGTCTGTCGTAGGAAAGTCCGGCCTCCGATGTGCCACACACACAGTGCCATTCCCACAGAGTAGAGGCTCGGCGGTGTTTTTCGTCCAGCCCTTTCAGGCTCGGCCCTGAGCTCTGCAGAGCCTGGGTGCCAGGGGACACACATGTGCTCACACGTACACACACATATGCACATGTGCACATATGCCAGTACAGGTGGAAGTCCCTCCCGGAGAAGCCCCTCATTCCAAGGCCCAGAACCTGGGGTGGGCAGTGGGCCAGGGCAGTGCAGGGGGTGGCCCACTTGAGGCCCAGACTTGAGGTTCTGGGGACACAGACTTTACAGGGAAACCCAAGAGGGCCGAGCACGGACAAGACGCCTCAGAAAGCCTCTTCTCACTCTCGGGCTCCCGGATGCCCTGCACCCAGGGCTCCTGGCAGAGGCCTTTGGACCCAGCACTGGGGCTGTGCGAGAGCGAGGAAGGGCCATCACAGGTACAGCTACTGCGCTGTATTCCGTGGCAGGTGCGGCGACCTTAAGCTCAGGTCTCAGGGGGCCTGTCCTCCCCCCAGAGCGAACAGTCCAGTGGGAAAGTTGGCCGCGAGGAGTGGACTGGCCGAGGGAGGTAGTGGCCCCGGCTCTGGAGGTGCGGCTGGGGCTCCCCAGCCCCCTGCAGGGCAGGCCAAGGGCTGGGGGCCACTTCCCCAAAGGCCCCTCCTTCTCTCCTTCCCTTCATCAGGTGAGAGGGGTGGGTCTCAGATGGTCTTCAACTGTTCCTCCTTTCCTGGTGGCTTCAGACGGTGGAAAGGGCAGGCCCTGCCTGCAGTCAGTGCCAGCACGACCTCGGCCCACAGCGTGGGCCTCGTCCCCAGCCGTGGACACCCCAGACCATGGGCAGCCAGGGTGGACAATGAGAACCAGAATGCAGGGCCGGGACGGGGGTGTCTGAGTGGGATCACCTGCCCACAGGTGTGCTGCATCTGCCACCACCCTGATGAAGCCAGAATGGCCCTCCCTGCCCCCGCAGGTGGGGACGGTCACACGAACACAACCCGGCCAACTTCAGGGCACAGCCTCCCAGCGCAGATCAGGGAGCTGGTTTCAATTTCCATGGGGAGCAAGTGTCTCCTGAGTTTACAACTCCTGTTATCTCCTGACTAGCAGCAGGGACTCCGATGAGCCGAAGTTCATCTTCCATCTCAGCCCCTCCCGCAGCCGGGAGGGTGCTCGCACCCCACCCTCAGGCGCTGACACCCCGTGCGCAGACACGGCTCTGAGCTGTGACAGGACGGCAAAGGCATTCCCGGCCCCGGCGTCTGCGGCGTCCCATCTGGAACAGAATTGCTTGGGTCTGTGCTTGCCCTCAGATCAGATCAAACTCGCCCAAAGCCTGATTTTCCCTCCTGGAGACCTCGGGCAAACTCCCCACCCAGGGCGTAGGTTCAGACCGCACGTTAATGTCACAGCCCCGGGGCCATGTGTCCCATGCACTCAGCCGTAGTAGCTACTGGACGCAGAGCAGCAGCCGGGAAGGAGGCGGCCCACCGCACCATTGTGGTGTGTGTCTCCTTGCCTTTCTCGACTCGAGTTCCTGTGAACAGACCAAAGACACAGCTGATTCCCACCTGCTTCCGGGGGCCTGAACCCCTTCCTCAGATATTAAGATAACTGGGTGTCAGTTTTGAAACTGTCACGTGTAATAGAAAATCCATTGCTGATCAAGCAGTCTGTCTTTGGGGAAGAGGCCACACACACCAGTGCGCTCCGCCCCTCGAACAGATAATCAATTTCCCTGAAAGCATCGATAATCAGCATGGACATTTGTTGCCCCTCGGATGGTTTGTCTGCAGGGCTGGGGGCCGTGGGGCCATGATGAATACCGAAACTTCCAAGAAACACAACCAAACACTACGGGGATAAAGGATTTTTTATCACACACCAAAAAAAGCAGTCAAGTTCATTGTTGGACGCCATTGCATGAAATCGGCCAGAAATAAATATCTCACCCGGGGCAGAGCCCTGGGTCCCCTGTGTCAGGCCCAGCAATGGGCCTCCCAGCCTGGCCCTCTCCCAAGGGACCCGACCTCAGGCAGGACTCTGGCCCCTCCCACCTTGAAGAGAAAACCTTTTCCTGGCACTGAGTCAGGCACCGTGTCCCCTGGCTGCCTGCACTGGACCGTCCCCCCAGCACCCTGAGGCAGAGGGCTCAGGCTCAGGCCCGGGCTAAGAGGCGCCATGGGCTGCACAAGACCCCGGAGGCCTCACACCCCTCCAGGGAAGGCAGCCCCTCGTCCCCAGAGCAGGCAGGGATTCTCGTGTCTGAAAAACTTGCTCATTCCCACCAGGCACAGCGTCACGGGACACTGGTCATACGGGCGGGTGGTCGCCCTGCTCAGATTGAGGCCTCAGAGCAAAAAGCTGGAGGGGCCCTGGGGCGTTGCTTTCCCAGCGGGTCGCAGGTTTCTAGGGGGAGGGGATGGGGATGGCAGGGGTGGGGGCGGCACCGTGAGTTCTGGTTCAAGTCTGTTTGGACTTCACGAACTGGGTTTTCAAAAGGGCCTTGAAACCGTTAGCGTTCAAGGTCATGTACACTTGGCAAAGCGTGGCTTTCAGTTTGGAAGGGAAAACAGCACAAAGGGCATTTGGACACAGAGCAGCCCCTTAAAACAGCGTTTTGATGAGTTAAGTATAAATAAATCAGAAACACACGGATTTCATTTCCTTTAAAATACCCGCGGGCCCCAGTGCTAGCCGGAGCAGTGCCTGGCAAACGGCGGTTTGGGGCTTTGACAAACCCAAATATTTTGAAGAGGTTTCTGAGATGTTTGCACCCAGGTCTCCTCGCCCACCCTACCTTCCGCGAGCACCCAGGGGCCTCCTCCCCACCTGCCTGGATGGGCAGGCCGTGCCTGAGTGTGCACATGCCTGTGTGTGCGTGCACGCGTGTGCGTGCCTGTGGTGTGTGCCCATGCACTCACGCGCCCACGCAGCCGGAAATACAAGGAAGTTCCAAAACGAGATGAGGCTTTTAGACTTAAAGAATTCTAACTTTATTTTGACACAGAATGGAAAAAAATAACTCTACTTTTCAAGGACTTGAAAAGAGGCTCCGTCTAAATCAGACTCTGGGGCAAAGTCAGGAGTCCACCGCTGCTGGGACGTCTGGGTGGCGAGCAGGAAATATAGCTTCACCCCCAGAAATGCGGGGTCCCACAATCAGAGCTGCTGGGCTGGGGATGGATCCGGGACAGCCAGACGTGTGGGCACCGCCCAGGACAGCCAGGAACATGGGCACTGGGTGCCGAAGGGCAATGTTCGTCTCCGCGGGCCACTTACCCCCGTGCTGCAGTGGCACCAGGGATAGCCGCCGGAGTCGCCGCGGGCTGGGCTCACCGGAGGAGGGTGGGCAGTGCCATGTAGGTTGACACGTTCAAGGGCCCTTGGGTGGAACAGCAGCTGCTCCTTCCGGTAGATTCAGAGGCAGGAAGTGAGGCTAGGACCACCTTCCTGGCTGTCCAGAGCCAGTGTCGGGGGCGGGGGTGGCTAGTGAGGGAACCCTAGGGATAAGTTTGCTGGGCTTCCTAATAAACAAAATAAAAACCACTCAAACAAGAGCGAGTCAGTTTTGCGCAGGGTAGCTGCTCAGATTCTCAGAACTCGCCCCGCAGTTTGACAACTAATGAGACTCGGGACTTCCACGCGACAGCATGCAGGGCATGGGGGCTGTGCCCGAGGAAACATCCCCCACCCCGGTGTTCCCAGTGGTCCCTGAGGCCCGACCCTGCACATGGACCCGGCCCTGGCCCTGGCCCCAGCCTCGGTCTCTGTGCCTCTGGAGCTCTCGTCCTGGCTGGCGGGCCCTGCCCCTCTGTCTCCGCTATGCCACCGCTCGCCCAGAGACAGAGACAGAAGCACTGGCTGGCAGAGGCCTGCCCGAGAGGGACGTCGGTCCCCACAACGTGCCTCTGGCACCCGATTAGGAAAAAAAACGCAATCAATACTCAGCGTTGCGTTTTGAGATTTTCCGCAGAGTCGGGCTGGGAGGGTTCAATAATAAGGTTCCTTACTGCTCAGCCTCTCAGCTTATAATAAAAACAAATATTTCCCCTTCCCGATGTTGACAGCGCTACCAGCTGCAGACAGGAGCTTGGAGGCGAGAGGAAGCTGGGATGTGCTTATGCACCACAGACCAGCCCCGCCCGTCCTGGGGAGGCCAGGTGCCCTGCCAGGGACCCCGGGGCTCAGACCCCGGCTGACCTCCCCTCACTTCTCTTAATTGTACCAGTTACTCGGGCCAACATCTGAGGCCTTTTCTCTGTCAGACCAAGACAGAACAAAGCCTCAAATTACTGAGGAGACAGATACAGTGTCTTTGGCCAATCGGATCGGTGAGTGCCAGTTCATAAAGCACTTTAAGGACAGGCGTTGGGTGTGAAAGAGGTGATCTGTACGTTAAACACGAGGCTGAGAGCTGTCAGCCTCATCACACGCTCCAGACCCCGGACCTTCTGCCAGGTCCTCGGGCCATGTGGGGTGCTGCTGATGGGTGCCTTCGCCAGAGCCCGAGGCACTGTGAGCCCCCGGGCCCCCTTGGGCTCCTGTCCCCGCTGCCTGCCAGGGTTTGGCAGTGCACGCAGGCTACAGCCCTGGTGGCTGTTTGGGGAGTTCATCCTTTAAAGCAAAACGAAGGCGTGTGTTACTCCTATTATTTATGAAAGGACCTTTGGTGAAGCGATTAGGAACAAGGCACCCGAGCCCGCATCCTTGTCCTGAGGCCAGGGGCTTAGCTGTTTTACTCAGTGACCCCGGGCAAGCTCCTTGACCTTTGCAGGCCTCCGTCAACTCAGCTGGAAAATTGGGTAAAAAGATTGTGGCATCTCGGCCATGAGCCGCCAAGTGGAGGTGCTTCGGGCAGCCGATCGGTGACAGCCGACACACAGGGACCCGGTCCGCTGCTCCCTTGAACAGCCAGTGACAAAAGAGAACCCGAGGGGGACCCGTCCACATCTGTGCAGCTCCCGGGGACTGATGCCTGGAAAAGCAGGTATTCCTAGGGGAGGGAAGTGAGCCGGAGGCGATCCGTGCGTGCATGCGTGCGCTCCATACACGCCACATGGGGAGAGGCAGGGTGACTGGGGCTTCCTTGCACGACCATTCTGCAGACCCCGCAGCCCTGACATGGAAGGACCAGCTCTGAGACCCTGCAGAACGGTCACAGCTGGAGGTCACCAAGAGGAGAAGCCCCCCTGTCTCCCCTTCCTGGGTCACTGTCGGCTTCCACGGCCCAGCAGAGGCCACCGTGTGTCCAAGTGGGCGTCTTGTCCTGAATGAACACAGGCTGTCCTCGCCCAGGAGCCCACCCACCCTGCCGAGCAGGGTCTCCTGGGCCTGGGTGTGCTGTGTTCACTGTTTCACTGTCTGTCCCCCACCCCGTCTCTCCCTGATCTCTCTGTGTCCCCTCCCCCCACCACCCCGTCCCTCCCTGGGGTCGGGACGTGCTGCCCCCATCCCCGGCAGCACTCGCAGACCCTCCCGTGGCTGGCAGCCTGGAAAACCTCCTCTCTCCTCCCAGTCTCTGGAAAGAGCGAGTACATCCTGCTGCCAACCAGCATCTCCAGCTCCGAGAACGGAGCTTTCGGAACCCTGCTGGGGCCAAGAAAGCTCCTGAAAACATGGTTGGCATTGCTCTGAGTCACTTCTGCCCATGAGTGGGCCAGTGGGTGTGCTTCCCTGGGGGTGCAGATCGCCTGCAGGCCAGCGAGGAGCTGGCAGAGGCCCTGGGGGTGCCCCGCGTGTTCCCTGCCTGCCTGGGCGCAGGCCCTCTCTTCCTCCTGCACTAACGGCTCATCTCCCCGAGTCCATCCCCTGGACAGAGGGTGACCCCATCAACCAACCAAGCAGGCACACCACAGGGCTGACAAGCTCCCGAGGCCACCTCCCGCTCCATCAGGGCTGCCGTGCCAGGGGCCGCAGGACTCCGCAGGGCATTTTCCGTCCTGCTGCCTCTGGGCTCCGAGAACCCGGTGGCCGGTCCACTTCAGGCAGCTGCGGGGAAACCCAGGGAGGGCTGAAGGGGGGCCCCTCTGCCTCCATGGCTTTGGAGACAGGAGGTGAGCAGGTGTGCATGCATCCCCCGATGGGCAGGAGGGCAGGGGCATCCGAACTGGGTCTCCGAGTGCAGACAGGACAGGCAGCGGGCTGTTCCCACTCTGAGAGCAGCGTTGTGGTGGCCCCCCATGCACATGGTGATGGGCGGGTGAGAAACCGAGAGACGGTGACCCAGAGGGAAACCGTGCTCTGTGCAGAAGCCGGGCCCAGAGGCAGGCCTGCGTGGTCTGTGTTTGTGGGCGTCTGAGTCCTCTGCGCTCCGAGGGCGTCGCGGTGGCCCGCAGCTGGACTGGCCCATCTTCCCACGGCTGTCTGGGCCCCACCGCCCGTCTCCAGCGTCGCCACAGAATGAAGTCACGAGGGGACAGTCTCGGGTACCAGACCCCCTAGCCGAGGGTCACGGGACAGACAGCGCCTCCACGGACAGCCTGCTGCTCAACTCCTGACCTCCCCCTCAGCCGAGGCGATCAGAGCAGTGGTCCGTGTCTCCAGCTGTCACTAGGATGCACCCCTTCACCCCCACCTCCCTCAACGAGCCCTCCGGTGCTGGGCCTGGGGCAGATCCACTGAATCCTAGGAAGGCCTGGGTCACCAGACCTGGCCCAGAAAGGGACCTCTCACCATCTCAGGGACAGCTGATCCTCCAGGGATGTCAAGGGTCTGGAGGTGGTATCCCCAGGGGCTTTGCAAGGTTTCCTGCTTGAGGACTTTGAGGGCTGTGTGCTGGAAAACATGCGTGGAAGGAAGGACAGAGAGTAAAGGAACGGCAGACCCAGACAGCTTCCAGCTTCACACGTCTGCTCCCAGCGGGAGGCCGAGGCTGAGCACATGGGCCCGAGGCCAGCGTGGCTATGGGCGAGTCAGGTGTTCTCAGGAGCTCCGCTGGCCTGCGAGCTGGCCTAGCGGCTGCCCCACCCTCTGAAGGCAGCCTCGCTGGGGCCGCATGCCACAGTCACTTGAAGGGATTTCTTCTGCATGGGATTCTGCCTTTGCCATGGGTGTTGGCCGACAGGATGAGCAAAGCCACCTCTGCCCATAGGGCCTCCCATTCCCATGGACGTTCAGGAGGACTGGCTGCTGGACCCCAGCCTGCCGCGGGTGGGAGTCGGCCTGCTGCTCCTCTATGGGACTGGGGAGGAAATAAGTTCGGCTTTTGGTGCCATTCGTGGTCTGTGTCCCACGTCCTTTATTTTTGCAACCCTGCGCTCCCAGGCTGAATGGACTGGACGTGGCCCATGACCCCACCTTGGCCAAGGCAGCCCAGAGGGTCCTCTGTCCGTCTGTGACTGTTTGTCAAGCACCTTTGCTGTAGGTCAGCCCCAAAGAGGCCTGGGCCGGAGCAGTCTCAGAGCGGCAGTCACGTCTTCAGCAGCACTGTGGCTGGGCCCCATCGCTGATTGCGTCTTTCTCATTCCTGGGTGGCCGTGGGTGGCATGGGCAATGTGTCCAGTGCACCTGCAGCCTGGGGCCTGGAGGAGGGAGCTGGGGCTGGTCGTTAGCAAGGCACACGGGGACCGAGGTGCACAGCTAGGGTCTGGGGTGCAGAAGCCGGCAATGACTCAGACTCCTGGCCCTGCTCTGCAAAGGCTCCTGAAGGAAGGGGGTGGACCTGATACCCTATCTTATCCAGCAAACCCCTAAAGGTATCTTCAAGGACAAGCGGCCTCGCGCTGGGATTGCCCGGGTCTGCGACATACTTCAGTGTCCCCTCCACAGTGCTGTTACCTGTGGGACCTGAGCTGGGCACACAGAAGGGGCCCAGACTTTGCGTGGAAAGACAAGGTGTGGTGGGGGTGGGAAGCCAGCTGTGCCTGGCTGGCTCTTGCCGGCCCCGGCGACCATCCCCCATGTCTGCCACTACTGGGAACGAAGCCGGCCCGGGGTCCTTGTTGCAGCCACAGCGTCACTGGCCCTGCAGGTTCCATGGCCACCACTTTCACAGCGGCCAGTGTGGGTTCCTCTGCATCACTGCCTCTGCCGCTGGGTCCTGCTCAGAAAGTGCTCGGCGTCTTTGGCGGCTCTCTGTCCCCCACCGCCCTGCACACGGTGGTCTCCAGCTGGCACGGCAGCTGGGACCAGAGCCCGGGCACTTGGGGCCCTGCCTCGTCTCCCCCCTTATATTGGAGGCATTCCTGGTGGGAGAGGAGGACAGCTCCTTCTCGCCATCTCTGCCCCCTCACTGTCGCCCCCACCCCCTAATGCGACTGGTTGTGCGGAGGCCACAGAACCCAACAGCCTGGAGGGAGTGCCAGCTGTGTGACCCTGGCCTCAGACCCAACCTCTCTGAGCTCAGTGCTCCTGGGGCGAATGGGGGCCCTGGAGGGTGGCGGTGAGCCTGAGCTAAGGCCATCCCATGGCACCTGTGGCAGTGGGTGCGCGTGGGCTGGGGTTCCGACCAGGAGGGGATGGCAGTCCGTCGGGCTTCCCTGGTCGGCAGGTTCGAGGAAGAGTCCACAGAGGCTGCGGAGTGAACCCGTGGAATAATTAACGACAGGGATTAGTTGAGGCCACACCTTCATCGGGAGGGGCCTCCCAGCCCCACGGTCCGGCCCCAAGGGAGACCCTGATCAGGGGCTGCTTTTCCATGTTGCTCGTTCTTCTGTCCCCAGAAAGTGCCGAGGGACTGGCTGTTTTCAACGGAATGGACGTACCATTCTGTTCTACAACGGGGGTGATGACCTCTGACCCTTCCAACTTCAGATAACCCAAGATGACCCCAGTGAGTGTGGTGAGAACTCACAGCCCGAGAAGAGGCCGAATGCTGGGGGAGGCCCCCAATGCGGGGTGGGGGGTCACTTCTTGGCATCCGGCCAGCCCCGTCCCCCCAACTGTGTGGGTGCTAGGGCGGCCACCGCCAGGAGATCTACGCTCCCCACTCACTTATGATTATTAAGGGTCGTCTTAGCAAACAAGTTGTCGATAAGCAGGGTCAAGAGTAAGTGCATTAATAGAGTCTGTCAATACCCAGGTTATTTCTATAACCAAAAAGGGCTTCAAATAAAAGACAGATCTGTCGTCATCGACCCCGTGATTTATGTCCCCCATGGAGGCCACAAGGTGCAGAGTCCACCAGGAGCTGCCCGGGGTCACTGGGCGGCGTCTGGGAGGGGATGTCACAGGGGGTCCCAGCGGAAGGCTGGACCCAGTGCTTCTAGAAGCAAGAATCGGATGGCCCGCCGTGGTCCCGGGAAGACATATTTCAGACGAGAGGTTGAGGGCCAGGTCTGGCGCGCAGCCGGCAGAGTTGGGTGCGGGGTTCGGGTTGAAGCCGGAGGCCCACGGTGACTCTCGCCAGGGCTGGTCGGTGGTCTAGGGCTGCAGTGGGGCAGGCCATGCAGGGGCGTCGAAGAACTCTCTGGAAAGGCCGGCCAGAGTACCTCAAGGCCGCCTCCACCTCACCTCCATGCAGCTGCCAGAGAAGGGGCACCGGTACGTGTGAGGCCCCTTATCTGTCCGGCAGAGCCTGGAGCCTTCGGGTGTTTGGGGCTTTTGGAGGGGTGTCCGCTGGGCTCTGTCTTGGTGCCTCAAAGTGTGTCAGATACCGGCTGTGGCCTGGGAACTGTGTATGGCGTCTGTGTTGATTTCCTGTCCGCGGGTCTCCTCCCTAACAGGCCCCCAACTCTGGTAGGGGGAGCTCTTCTGGGTCGGCCTTAGTACCACCCCCAGACTGACCACACAGAGGGGCTTCTGGGATGAGGGACCTTTGGTGCCCGACCTAGATGGTGGGTCCTGGGGCCGCTGGGGCCCTGCATCCCGGCATGCTGGCCCTACCCAGAGAGGCTGGCTTTCTGGTGTCAGGGGTCGGGGGGAAGGCCTCGACCTGGAACAGTTCTGATCTGCCCTGGGGTCCCCATGCTGCCCTTCTCCCGGCCAGAGGCCCCCAGGGGGCTGGACACTGTGTCCTTCAGACCTCGGTAGCTGACCTCCAGCCGCCGGCCGAGATGCCCGGCCCAGGCAGGCGAGGTGCAGACCCTACTGGCCCCCGAGTGCGTGTGTCGGGACAGCTGCTCCATGGCTACTGCACACAGGGATTCCGTTGTGACCTGCACTCCCAACATTTTATGCGGCAACACCGACGGGGCCTACAGCTGTGCCTCCGACCCTTCCCTGGCCCCAGGCAGCATCCTGATCCCTGGGGGGCAGACGCCAGTGAGGTCAAGGCAGCTCTGAGTGGGTATGTCTGCTTCCACAGGCAGTGCAAAGGGGGGGGCCAGGGATGGTGGGCAAGGCCACCCAGCAGTGTCACCAGGAGTCACTGACCTTCAGCACCTGTTCTGTGCACGGGGAGTGTGGACCTCCTGGGGTTGGCCCCACCCAGCGGCTGAGCCTCAGCAGTTCATCCCCCACCCCCGGACCCCTTCTGCAGGGTCTGGGGCCACCCATGGCCACACAGTCCTTCCCGCTCTCGGCTTTCCCCGTCAGGCCCAAAACCGCAGAAGGAAGCGCTGGCACCAGGTCCAGGAGAAAGCGTCTCTGGGGAACGTTCTCCCCATTTCCGGGCATGTGAGTCCGGTTCCTGGAGCGGGCGACTGCAAGGCCTCTGGACGCGCTGGTGCCTCCCTCTCTGAGGCTGAAAGTTATGACTTGTCATGAGTCATTGATTGGAAGTGCCACATGTCACTCGGCTCCTATGATTTACACGCACTTCCTCGGGGGCTATCCGTCTTCTGGGAGCAGGGACAGGAAGCCATTCGCCAGGGCAGGTGCCACCCTGGGTGCTCAGCTGCTTGGGACAGCACTCCGCCCAGCAGAGCCGGGACTCGGGAGCCTGGGCCTGGGCTGCTGACATCTGCCGGGTCAGGGCCCTCCCAGTCCCCTCATGGGCCTGGGCCACCAGTGCCTTCTCTCTGCCCAGGAGGGAGCTCCCACTGAGGCCAGGACGAGAGGGCAGAGGCCCCGGGGTATGGGACCTAGAGGCCAGTCCTGCGCCAGGGGTCCCGGGGCTGGGTCAGGCCACCCCACTCACCAAGGGGTGGCAGAAAGAGCTAGAAAGCATGTGTGGGTGGGGCTCTGAGACCCCAGCACCGCATGCAGGGCCATCTGAAGCCTCGGGTCGAGAGACTCGAGCACTGAGAAGTTGGGTGTCTGATTGGGGATAACCTGCACCCTCTCCTCGCTGGGAAAGGACAGCTTTGGTGGGGGGCAGTCAGAGAGCTACCAGCCCCCACAACCACAGCCCCCAGGCCAGGTGGTTGGCCAAGTGCGTCCTGCCCCAACCCCACCTGGCCCCATGGCTTTGCTCACCGTAGGTTCAGGGCTGGGGCGGGCCGCAGGGCCACACCTGCCTGAACACAGACCAGGGACCCCAGGAGAAGGCCCTGCAGGGGCCTGGGTGGGCCGCTGGCAGGAGTGAAAGGCAGAACCCATGCCCAAGGGCTCTCAGCAGCAGTAGCCTCTGAGGGGCCTCTGGGACTGTGGCTCAGGGACGTGGCCTTGCTGTGACCTGGGAGCATTTGTACTGAGGTTGCCAGATGAGGAACTGAGGGAGCTGGGGGCCCCCAGGGTGCTGGCACCCCCTTTATTTCTCTGGATGCGTTGTGGGGAGGTGGCTGGTGGAGGGAACCTTGTTCTGTCAGACTCCGGGGCCCTAGGACCAGAGGCCAGGCCTCCACACCTGAGCCACCTGTGGACCCCCTCAGGAAAGGGCTGCCCACCCGCCCACCACCCTGTCCCCGCCCCATGGGCCCGCTCCCCTGGGCCCCGGCAGGGCCTCCCACTCCGCTCCCACGTCCACCCTCACCCACAGTGGGCCCGCAGCACGTCACCCCCCTCTCTGGGCCTCTTCCTCATCTGTTGGGGAGAGGGCGCCCGCAGCCCTTCCCGGAGGCTGGTTCTGAGTTTTAAAGCGTTGAAGTACACCAAGTACCAACCAGCACGGCGCCCGGCTGGCTGGGCCCCTCCTGCTCCTCACTGAGCAGACTCGGCTGGCAGCTCCCACCAGGTCCTCAGGTGATGGGGAAACTGGGCAGACAGCAGCCTGTGGACAGGAAAGATGCCCCACCTGCTCTGGGGCACAGCTACGGGGACTGTGACCGCTCAGGGACCAGGCTGCCCGCCTGCCCTGTCTGCACCTGCCGCTCCCGCCTGCCCACCAGCTCCTGGGTCTGTGTCCACCCTCAGCGGCCAGTGGAGCCCCAGCCTGTGTGAGGACGCCACGCAGAGTCCCAGGGCCTTTCCGGACCCCACGGCCCGTCCCAACCTCTGGGCCTTCTGCCAGCCCCTGTCCACCACATATGTTCCCCAACCCTGCACCCCTGTCTTGGGACAGCCCCTCCCTTCCTCGGCCCACCTCCACACCCCTGCTTCAGGGGTCCTGCTCCCAGGAGCACCCAGCAGTCACGGCCCCCCAGCTCTGTGGGGCTTCTGGGTGCTTCAAGTTCAAGTCACCAAAGGAAGGGGCTCACTCCGTTGCCTCTGCCCCAACAGAGCTGGAGTCGGTGCTATTTCGAGATTTTTTTTACAAAGCCGGCCAGGCATCTTGCGGGGGGCAGTGTGGACAGCAGGCTCTCAGGGCTGTGGGAACAGGGGGTATGGAGGATGTTGCCACCCTGCCTCAGGGGGCCTGGCCCAGGCCAGACCCTACAGGCCGGAGGGGAGTGCCCCCAGGCTGGGGCGTGGCGGAGAGTTCACTCAGTCAGTCGTTCCTTCTGCCAAAAGGGCGCTGCTGGCCCCAGGTGGCCACAGGCAGGCAGGGTGGCCGGGCAGAGGGGCACGTGACTGTGGTCGGAGGCCACCAGCGGACAGGGTGTTCTGCGCACGTCCGACCATGGGCACACTGCGCCCAGAGACGTGGGTCTGAACAGCGCTACACTGGCCAGAAGCCCGATGTCCCCCCACCACTGGTTCTGGCGCCCCGTGCGGAGCAGCAGGCGCAGATGCCCCAGACAGGTCAGGGGGCAGAGGGGGCCAGGGGTGGGGGCAGTTCCCCAGGCAGAGCGGCCCAGGCCTTCTTGCTGGGCCACAGAAGGGGCCGGGACGGTGGGACATGGCTGTCACCCGCAGTGGGCCTTGTGTCCTCGTGGACAGCAGCGTGGGCTCTGCGTAAGGAAGCAGCGCATGCGTGCCCCTGACCAAGGAGTCCTGAGCGAGAGCGGGAGGCTTGGGAAACGCCTGGGGAGGGCGGAGGGGGGAGGGGAGCACTCGGCTGGGAATGTAAACAGCGGGGAGACCCATCTGCGCTGGGGACGGGCTCTCCGAAGGAGCCCGGGCCCTTTTCGTGCCATACTTGACTGTGTAAATATTTTTCTTAGGCGTAAAGAGAGAGCCTCCATTCATTGGGTAGGTCTCACTTGAAAGAACTGAGAAGTATCTGTTTAGGCATAAAAGCTAAAAACAGTGTCCAAGGCGCCTTTCAAAAAAATCATTTCTGCAGCTCAAACACGGCCAAGCCGAATTTTTTTTTAATGCAAAAAATAAATAAATATCACCCCGCTCCCAGTTGAGAGCTCAAGGGTTTGTGTCAACACCGTGGGAGCTTGTGCTCCGGGAGCTGGAGTGGCCAGCGGTGACTAACGCCCTTCACAGTTCCTGTCCCAGCTGCCAGTGGGACGACACCCAGCTGGGCACGAGCTCACAGGGCCCCGGGCTGCGGCGGCGGCAGGGAGTGCCCTCACTTGGGAGGGTCTTGGCCAGGGCTTAGGTGTGAGTCCCGGTCAGAAGGGGCGCCCTGGGGCTTGTTTCCGCCGGCACACCCAGTGGCCTCAAGGTCCTTCAGAGCAGAAGCCCAGAGTCAGGAGCCTGAACTTGCCCTTGGGGCTCCCCCCTGAGCCACTCCTTCCCCTGGGCCCTGTGGCTCCAGCACAGCTTCCTGTCCATAAGGCCCACCGGGGCTGCTGGGAGAAGTAAAGGACAGCCCACTGCCCCCCTCCTGGTGGGGCAGGCCCCCACACTGCGACCCAGAGCGAGTGTCCCTGGAGTCCTGGGGTCTAGGCAGCCACTGTGGCTGTCACCATGAGCATGCAGCGTTTACACCAGGGGCAGTGACGATTGTGGTAGGGCTTGTGACTTGTTCACAGAATCAAGGATGAGGCTTGTTCTTTAAAAATGTCGTCTTCCCACAAAGGGTGGAAGCAGGCAGGGGGCCACGGGTGAGATGCGCCCCATTGTCAGCTCCTGTGGCCTGCGCCGTGTGCCGTGTGCAGGGGGTGCAGTACCAAGCCAGCCACCCACTGGGCCTGGGGCCTGGTCCCCACCCCACTCAGGCTGTGTCTCCCACAGGACCCTGCGCCTTGTGGCTCCCAGTCCCTGGATGTCAACAGAGTGAGGCTCAGAGACAGCAGGGGGTCGGGAGTCTCCTTCCAGCACTGGGGAGCCGACCCCCCTCTCTTGACACCCCTGAGGAGCTGGCACAGGCAGCCCTGACCCCCAGCCATTCTGGCTTCTCCCTGGGCAGGGGCTTTGGCCTAAGTAGCTGTCAGTCACTCGAGACACAGACGCACAACTCGGGGCACGAGGAGGCTGCCTGAGCAGGCCAGAAAGAGGCCGGGCTCCACGGCCAAGAGCAAGAAGCCGGTGCACGCGGGTGTTGGGTGACTCCTGGGGCCACAGGGCTGACTGGGGATGGGGTGGGGAGCTCTACCTGCTTCTCTCCGGTTTTGGAAGCTGAGGGGCCGGGCCCCATCTGGTTTCCTCCTGTAGATAGGTTTTCAGACACTTCCATAATAACAGATGATTTTGCAGGGACAGAGCCTTCTGGGATTCATTTGCGACGCCGACCAGAAAGCCTAGCCCCCCTCGGGGGCCACGCCAGAGCTCCGGAGCTGCGAGCGAACGAGATGTCGGTGTCTGTCTGTCTGCTCTGGCCAACTCTTTGGAGAACAGAGGGTATTTATTTTAAGAGTCAAAAGAGATATTTTGACCAACCCCACTTAGTTCAGTGCTGGCACTGATACCCGCGAGAAAAGTGAAATGCCGGAGGTCAAACCTTGCGTTTTTGGCTAAAACGCTTAATCAAAACACACCTAATACTTGTGCCGGGGTGTGGAGACAGGGCTGAGAGCGGCCTCAGACACTGCCAGCAGCCGACCGGCCAGCGAGGCCGTGCCGAGGGCCCCACTCGCAGAATAAAGAGGCGCTTTAGCTGAGCGCAGCCTCGGCTGGGGGGGCCGGGCTCCCAGGCTCCAGAAGGGGTGTGTCCGGCCAGCGGGGGTCCACCCGAGGTCAGCAGCGGGTGAAGAGCAGAGGTAACCATATGCCTCCCTGCCAAGGCCGGCTGTGAATAGGACAGGCAGAGAGAAGCTTCCGGAACAGCGGGTTCTGGAACGAAACTCAGACCCTCCCTTTGCAGGGGGCCTTTCTTCAGTCACTGTGCCGGCTTCCTCTTGCAAGGGGCACCAGGCGGACCGGGCCTAATGCCCTCCTCTCTCTGTGCCATGTGGTTGGGGGGTGTCTTCCCTGGTCACCTGCGGTCCTACAGCTGCGCTTCAGGAGCCACACTGCCTGGCTACCTGCAGCCCACAGCCCTACGGGGGCCGAGGGCCAGGCTCCAAGGAGTGGCGAAGACAGCCCGGAGCTCCTGGTCTTCCCTGGCCCAACCTGTTTCAGCCTGTTCCCCCCTGGTTCCACCTGGTCCCCCCTGGTTCTACCTTGTCCTCCCTGCCCCCCACCCCCGGTCCTCCTTGGTCCTGCCCAGCCCGATCCGCGCCGATGTGTACAGGCCCGTCTGGATGTCCCGGCCGGGTATGCCATGCATGGTGTCTCGGCCTGTCAGGGACGGCATGGGTTGCACGCTGGCCTCTCTGTCCCCACCGAGCATGGCTCCTGGGTGGCCGGGACCATCCCCAAGCCCGTTCCCAGACTTCCTCAGACAATTCCTGTGGGGACAGAAGGCCTGTCTCCTGAGTCACTCCTTCCCATCCAGCCATGGTCAGCCTCTGACAAAGGACAGTGGCTCTGGCCACCTTTGGCCCAAGGCCTGTGGGACCCGATTGGGCCTGGTGCATGGCCGTCTGTGTTAGGGGACGGCAGAGATCTGGGGGAGAGAGGCTGCGTGGCACTCTTGGCACGCCCCCAGCCCGGGAACACGGCCGGGACGGCTGGCCCTGTGCCTCGGGGGCCGGCCTGGCTCTCTCCTGGGAGAGCCCTGGGGTGGGCTTCTGACTCGGGGCTTCTGGGTGTGGAGGGTAGTCTGTGTGTGGGCACCTCGGATGCAGGCCTTGGGGTTGAGGGGAGCCAGGCTGCCAACGGGGGGCCACCTCAGGCCCCCTGCTGCTGGGACATGCACTCCAAGCGGCGGCCACCCCTGTCTGGAGCCCAGAGCAGGCAGAGCCTGCTGCCTCTGCCCAGATCTGGGCCTCCTGCCCCAGGATGCTCTCTGCATCCCCGTGTGTGGCCGGGCCTCCATCCAGCAGAGCACTGACTCCCGATGGGGTGGGACGCAGGTCTGGGACAGCCTGGGGGCCCTCGGATGGGACAGACCTGCAGGTGTCCTTCTTGTGTTGCAAGCCTGGCCCCCGGCCTAAGGGATTCTGCAGCCCCCTCTGTGAGATGGCCATAAGCCCCGTTTCGCCGGGAAACCCCCAGTGCTTACAGGCTGGCCACAACAAGGTGAGAACTTGCTCGGTCATCCCAGCCGCCACCTCTCCAGGACTGGGTCGTGGTGAACAGGGGGAGGAGTAAGGTCAAGGCCACCAAACTTCAGCGTGAAGACCCAGCTAGCCAAACTGACCGTGGCAGGAACAGCGGGCGCTGCAGGAGAGGTGTTGGGGCAGAGGGGCAGCGCCCATGCTGGGCCCAGTGTGGCCTGTGTTGGGGACCGGCAGGGTCAGGTGTGGGCACGTGGTGCCGATGGCCTCCGGGGAGCGATGGGGCGAGCCGTGTCCATGACCCCCAGTCCAGCTCTGGCCTGGACTCTCCAGTGCACCGTCTTCCCACTGGAAGAGGAGGGGCCTCCTGGCCAGGCCCAACCGGAGGCCGGCGACCCCTGCATGACCAGCTCGGGGTCGGGCTCAGGACGGTGTGATCAGTGAGGTGTGGGGGGTGAGGTGAGCCGTGCGGGCCTGGGGCTCGGGAATCGTGGTCGCCAATGTCACATGTGCGGGTAGCCCCGGCTTCTCCGGGGACCCAGAGAGACGACGCCTGTGACCATGTGGCCTGGGAGTGGGCAGGGCCGGTTCCTGCCTCCTGTTTAATGGGCACCTGACCCACAGACCAGAGTCTCGGCTGCTGGATGCCCAGCGTGCCCTGTGGGCCGGTGTTCCCCCCCCTGCCCCCAACCCCGGTCCACACTCTCAGGAGCCCCAGACCACATGGGGCTGACCCTCCCTTTCCCCGGATCTGAGGGGGTTCCATGACCCAGGCCTCAGGGCAGGCCACACCCCAAATGCTCCCCCTCTTCCAGAGGCCACTTTAGTGAGTGCCCAAAGTCAGTGCCTGTGACCAAGGCAGCCCTGTGACCGAGGCAGCCAGCTGCATCCGGAGTCACAGGGTCCCTCGGCACGCAGCAGGCGCTCCTGCCGTGCAAGGCAAACTCATGTCTGTGCACGGGGACCCTGAAGCCCCCTCCCTGGAAAGGGTCCCAGCAGTTGAGGGGTGACCGGATGTGCCTCGGCCTCCTTGGGGGAAGTGCTGGGTGGGGGCCACCCCCTGGGCCAGCACAGCGTTGGCGCCTCCATCACAGGGCCCCTCGCGTGATTAAGTCCTGGGCTCTTGGGACCGTGTGCCTTAGAAAAGTCAAAACACCTCTTCCTACTTCCGGTCCAGAAAGGGCAGGTTCAGTCACCAGCTTTTCTGCGGCCGGCCTGTCTCTCTCCTCCTGTCCCGGTGCCGACGGGACCTCACCAGCTTCTCGGCTCTGGATCAGAGTGGAGACCAGGCAGACGCGTGTGCAGAGAGACTGGCCTGCCCGCTGGCTGCACTCGGGCCCCGCCGCCAGGCTCCTCTGCACGGGCCCGTCCAGCCGCAGGCCCGGCAGGGACAGGGCACCCGGGCCCCTGGTCTCCACGGATGCCCCGGACCCATGGGACAGCCCCGCTCACCTTCTCTGTCTCTGCTCCTTGCTCACTGGTGTCACTTTCCAAACCACAGTTTCAGAGTCTATTAAAAGAAACATAAAATCCCCAAGTGGTTAGAATTCTTAACATTTAAAAATATATGACTTATTGTTATTCCAGCTGAGCCCAGGCACATGTGCCCGCGATTTGGAACTCGGCCTCCTGGTCTGCTCACCTGCCCACGCGGGCGCTGCTGGGCACTCCATGCTCAGAATGTGAAAGGCCACGGTGTGACTTTGGGGGGGAGGGGACAAAACCCCTGGTTCTGACACTGTTTCTTGTTTGATTTTTCAAATATTAGTTTCAGTCTCGGTTTTCGTTCTTATGGAAATGACGTTCCAATTTTGATACTGTGTTCTATCCTGTGTTTCTGCACGGCCCCTCGATCCGGAAGGGAAAACCCCATTTATGCAGCTGACTTGTCCACTCGCTCAGTGTAGACAGTGCTCTGGGACCGTCCCCTGACATGCTGCCTGCTGGGGTGGAACCTGGTGGTTTTTAAGAGGAGTCACCTGCCAGGCCAACTGCTACAGCTTCTGAGCCAAGCCAAGGAGAGCTCTGGGCCAGGCTGCGGAGGGAAACTCCGAGTGGCTGGCAGTGTCTTTCTCCGCGCGCTGCCCCAGGCCTGCACTCCAGCAGCCGGCGGGAGCCCCCGCTCCTCTCCGGGCTCGCTTCACACGGGCACCCCCATGGTCACCCCCAAGGGCAGGCTGCCGCTTTGCTGGTGGCACTCAGAGGGAACAAACATTGAGTTTGTTACATGCTTCTCAGCATCGAGGACGTGTCAGGCCTCTGTGCAGTTACCGAGGGGCCAGAGCGAGCCACCTTTGCAGGGAGGCGATGCCCCCGGGGGGTTCCTTACTGCTCTCAGCAAACGGGGGAGACACTGTCAGGAATGAGGGCCCCGGCCTCCTGACCGGGCACTTCTGTCATGCCATGGAGAAGCCACTGGGTTGCCCGCACATCATCTCAGAGAACAGCTGACCCGCCCCGACAGCGCACAACCATGGTCCGAGGGTGGCACGTTGTCAGAAACTAACAGCTCCTTTCAAACTTGTTTTGCAGCAGATGCTGACAGAGGAGGTGTCGTCGCAGGACAGCTGCGTCCAAAAGGTAGGAGAGCTGCTGCTTGTGCCTTCTCGGCCCCTGCCGTGGGCGCCCTGGCCCGGCAGGTGCGCGTGCGGGAGGGCCGTCCTGAGCCATCCTGTCTGTGGCCTGCGCGAGGACAGAACGGGATGCCCTGTAATCAGGACGGGGCTGGCTCTGGTCACACGGGCAGGTGGGGGCCGCTCTGCTGAGCTCCTGAGAACTGAGCAGAGCCCGTGCTTGCGGACTCACTGCCGCCCAGATGGCACGAGGAGCCCAGTCACCTCCCCGTCTCCACTGGGTGCTCACACGGGCGGAAGGGGTGTGGGGAGGAAGAGGTGGGACTGGTGGCAGAGCCAACGGTGCTGCTGTCTACACTCGGCCTCGAGAGAGGGCTCCTCGAGGTGCTGAGCGAGCAGCCTGACAGCAGGAGGATGTGTCTGCGTGGCCGCCGTCTGGGCGTCACCGGCTGGTGACGGGGAGTAGCTGGGTGATGCGTGTCAGCTCTAAGAGATCCAGAGAGTGAGCGAGGCCCGAGAAGCCCGCCCACCCCGCAAGGGGGCACACTCCCAGACGGGGTGCACCTGCGTGGACAGGCGGGGGGCTGCCCCGAAGTCGTCACCAAACCCAAAACCAGTCATCGCACAGGGCTCAGCCCCCACCGGTGAGCCATCTGAGCACCCACACAAACACAGACACACACGGAGCACACACATGATACACAGGCACCCACGCTCACACACAAGTGCCGACCCAGCACTCTGGTCTCCAGGGGGATTGAAACAGCAGCCCCTCCATCAGCATCTGTGCTCCAAAGTGCAGGGCGTCGCATGGCTATGTGCACCCTGGGGGGTCAGGAAGCAGCACGTGGCTGCAGGGACTGACCGGTCAGCACGGGCTGTGTTCTCAAGGTCGGAATCCCAGAGTACGTGCTCACAGCTCCATCAGGCAGAGAGCTGGGCTCGCAGGTGGTGGCCCCGGCCCCACCCTCGCTCCCAGCGTGAAGAGTTTGGCCAAACTTTCCCCAGGTTCTCTGTGCACCTGGGCGTGGTTGGAGCTGAGTCATCTGGACAGAGTTCTCCATGGAGGCAGGGGCATGGGGACCCTCCATCTGGGCGGACACATGACCTATATGTAAAGGACAGGGGGACCTGCCATCTAGGCAGAACTGTGACCTGTATATTAGGCATGGGGAGCCGCCGTCTGGATGAACCTGTGACCTGTATGTAAGGGGTATGGGGACCCGCCATCTGGGCAGACCTGTGACCTGTATGTAAAGGACAGGGGGACCTGCCATCTGGGCAGACCTGTGAGCTGTGTATTAGGGACGGGGGCACCTGTGCCTTCTCACCTGGTTCAACCCCAGAGATGTGGACTTCGGGAAAAACATTTTCTGACCCTGTGGTGACCTCCTGAAGGAGCTCTGGCAGGGTGACCTTTTCACCTCCTTTGTCGGGCCCTGTGGGACCATTTTGTCTGAGCGGACAGCAGGACAAACATCCACCCCAGGCCCCCTGCCTGGGGCGGCCTGAGGCCTTTCTCCATGCCCACCACGGAACCCGGCGGTCGTTTTCCCCCTGCCCCGCCACTGTGAGAGGCCCTGTTTCCGCAGGGCTGTGTGGGGGCAGATGTGAAGGGCCCCACCACGGGCCAGGGGATGGAGGTGTAGTCGCCCCCACAGAAAGGGCCTGAGGCTGCTCCTGTGTCAACGTCTAGAGCGAATGTGAAAGCTCCATTTTCATGCCACAATTAGGTGCCTGAGCAGCAGACCCTGGAGGACTTCCCCTGACAGGGGGGCGTGGGGGTGGCCCAGCGGGAGGTCAGAGCTGAAGTATCTGTGGTGGGAGGGGCAGCTGGTTGTCCAGCCTGGGTACAAGGGTCAGGGCAGAAGGCCAAAGATCAAGTCTAAGGTCAAGACTGGTGAGGAGCAAGTGTGACACTTTTGAACCAGAACAAGATCAGCACGTCCTCTGTCCCCCTGGAGCCGTGTTTTTGTAAACGGCAGAGCCACCAGGTCTTGGCCGACAGGGTCCAGAGGCCTTTCTCGAGAGCTGCTCATGGCTGGGTGCAGGGTGCCCTCTGGCCAAAGCCTCACTCACAGCTTCCCAACTTGGCACGAGGGGTCCAGGGTACCCGCTCTGCATGAGCCACCAGAGGGATGGGGCCAAGGAGGTGGGGCCCCAGGGGGCCAGGGGCCAGAGGGGCAGGGTGCCTTGGCTGCCATCTGTTTGGGAACAAGCTTCCTGATGCCCAGCCGGCCCTGGTCTGAGGGGGCTCCCTGGAAGGAGCTCTGCCCACTTCCTCCAGCTGCTCCCCCAGCCCCTCCATCCCCTGAACCCCAGAACTGTACCAATCTCCCTCTAAACTTAGACATTATCAGCATTTGGGGCTCTTGAATGTGACAAGATTGGTGCGACGGTGACAGGGTGAGAGCCTAAGTCTGGTGCTACTGTCCCATCCGCTCTGAGAGGGAGGGGCTGGCACAGAGAGAGACGTGAGCAAAGGCAAAGGGGTTCGCACGTGGGGTCAGGAGATGACGAAACACAGCCCTCACGTGACCTCTTCCCAAGTAGAAGGTCCTGCCTGATGAACAGACGTCAGTCACAGTGCTGGAGCCACGAGAGAGGCCCCAAATATCTGGAATTATTTATAAAAAACTGTGTGTTTATTCTCACACATTTAAACTTCCATCACCATCGAAATCCTCGCTATCCGATGCAGCTCACCTATTGAGGCTTTCTTCCCGCCGCTCAGATCAGGGTTTGAACGCTCCGATTTCAGTGCCTTTTAGTGCCTCTGCTGTTTTTTGTTTCACCTCTTCCACCTTGCCAACGTTTCCCTTTGAGGACTTTTTTCATCCAGGGAAACAAAAAAAAAGTCACCCAGGGTGGGATTGGGCGAATAGGGAGGGCGGGGCACGGGGGTCATACTGTTTTTGGTCAAAAACTGCTGAGCACTCAGTGCACAGTGTGGGCAGGTGCGCTCATAAATCACCCAGGAAATGGGCAAATGTGTTGAAAGAGTCTCAAAAATTCACCGAAGCCAATCACAGGCTCTCACGACAATGCTGGCTGGGGCACTGATACAGGTGGGTCCCCTGAGCACTCACCTAGCGGGGGAAGCCGGGACTACAAGGGGCCTGCCCTCCAGATGATAATCCCATTTTCGGGGGGGGGGGTCCTCCCTCGTTCGTAAGCTTATTGTACATATAACTATATGTGCTTTCATTGTGCTGTTTTAAAGATTAATGAGGTGAATTCCTTGGTAATGGGACAGAGACTTACCAGTTCTGTGCTTTGGGATTTCTGTGTCTGGCTGAACAGGACCCCTCCCTGCCCAGAGACGCAGGGTCAGGGTCGGGGGTCTGAAACACAGGATGGGGGAGCCCCAGGGCACTGTGCTTCCTTGGGTGGGTCAGTGGACATCTCTGAGCTTCATCTATCCCAACTCTAGGAAGATTATACTTCTTGTTCTTCATCTGCACCGTTAAATGTAACAAACGTTAATTAACTCAATCAGTGGCTTGACACAGGAAATGCAGAAAATGTCATATTTTGTAGGGAAGTTGCAGTAATAAGTTCTTGTTATTAGAGAGTCTGGGTGCTGAAGGGGTTGAAGAATCCATCTGTTCCGAGTTTACTAGCAAACGACCCAGGCCCAGGGCGGTTAGCGTAGTTCACACTGACAGCGGGGATGAGATTTGAATGGGGGGCAGCTGGATTGGTGGCTCAGGGCAGGGCTGCCATTGGAGTGACAGGTGGAGCAGCTTGTGAGCAGCGCCAGGCTTGGCCCCGCCTCCAGAAGGGGCAGATCCACTGCCTGCCTGAGCTGGGTGTCTGGCTGGAGTGCCCTCCCTCCCGATGTCCCCTGCAACACCCCCTTCCTTCCCAGCCCCCTCTCCATCCCATGTCCCCACATTCTTGCATCCTCCTCTGTCCCCTGCAACCCCCTGTCCTCCTGTCCTCCTGTCTACCCTGCAGCCCCAGCAGCTGGGACTTTTGCTGCTGGTGAGACTCGGAACCGCACTCGCGGGTCCAGGTGCCCCACCCCACCCCCACCACCCCCTGCGCGGCTCCGGTGCTCTCTCTTTCCCCTGAAGGCACTGGGGCTGTAGGTCGGACCTCTGGGATGGCTCCCTCCGCCGATTCTATTTAGTCTCTGTTTACTTAGAGGGAAAGCCCGGGGCTCCTGGAGAGCAAACATCTGCGGGAGATAATCTAACCAGTGGTCCATCCATCACTCGGGTCGCCCGCTCCCAGGAGAGCCCGCTGGAGCCCGTAATAAAAAGGCCGGGAGAAGAGGCTTTGGGGACGAATAAAGAGCCGCGTTAAGGGCCCGCTGAAAATGGATGGAAGACATTATTAAGGCTCAATGGCCGTCTTATCAAAATCCAATAGGATAGACATTTGGCAAAAGGCTTAAATTTATTCTTTACTTTCTGGAGGGCTTGAATTTATCCGTTAACAAGAGTGTAGTCCACCCGGGGAGATGGTATCAGCTAAAAGAATTTTGATTCAATCTCTGTGGCGATATGAAAAGGGGAAACGTGGTCCCCGATAGCCTTTGCTCTGTACCCCTCGCGTTTTCCTGGACGGCCCTGAAAACGAAGGAAGGACGGACGCATTAGCACAGTGCAACTGGAGCCCATGCACACAAAGGAAAGGGGCCTTTGTCTTTATTTTTCTTTATTTTCTCTCCCCCTTCTCCACCAGCCCCCCCCCCCATCGCCAACATACAAATCGGTAATCTGCATCCATGGAGCTAGGGCGGGGAGATGAACGGGTGCCTCTGCAGCAGCCCGGCGGACGGTGGCCGCCCAGCGGCACTCACGGGGAGGGCCGGGGCTGGGAAGGAGAGTCCAAAATAAATTGAACTCATCAAGTCCTGCTGCTGGAGGAGGGAGTGTGATGGGTCCATAAATCTCTCCCCGTTATTACCCACCAAGTGCTACAGGTCATAAAAGTCATCCGATGGCCTGACCAGCATTGTCCAGACGGGGTGACGGATTGATAATTATGATAATCTGTGAAATGGCTATTGGGATGTTAGGGCCGCGGCCGGGCCCACGGGGCCGCTGTGTGTGGACCCTCTTCCCATTGCCTGACCCGGGCGAGATGCCTCTGGTGATGGGCAGCCCCGAGGTCTCCTGTGTCCCTCGGGGTGGGGGGGTGGCGCTAATGGAGGGTGACCAGGCAGCTTGGGACGAGAGCTGAGCCGAGTGAACCCCAGGACGGTGGCAGTGGAGACAGGCAGCTGCTGAGTGTCTGTGTGCAGCAGCTCCTTGCTGAAGCCCCGCACCCCAAGACGGAAGCTGGGCTGTCCTCGGGCGGCACCTGGGTGCTCTGCAGGGCAGTCCCAGCCCCCTGGGCTACCTCAGCTCCCCCTCGCGGGAACACACAACCCAGTGTTGGTGTTCAGTGCTGCAGTGCGCGGTGTATTTCCTTTGCATTACTCTCCCCGAGGAAGCAGAGCTATTTGTCAGGTGGCTGGAGGGCGAGGGAGGAGGGGCAGGCGGGGAAGGGGAGGCATGGGGCTGGACCAAGAAGCGGGGAGACCGCAGACACCGAACCCCCAGAATGAAGCGCAGACCGGCACACGCCGGTTCAGCGGTTCTCACTGCGCTCGGTGAGCTCGGCCACCCTGGGTATCCCGGGCTGCCCGTGCCGGCAAAGTGAGGCGCAGAAACCCCTTCCATGTTTGTCTTTGCGTCCCAGCCGGCAAACTCCAGGACCCAAATGCAGATTACCTATGCACAGCGCTGTCTGACCGGGAAAGCGCCCCCGAGACCCGAGCCCAAGCCCCCTGTGATCACAATTATGAATTTGCATGCGGGATCAGTTATGTCTTTATGAAATCAAAGTGTGTTTAGCTGCCCCGGAGACAGCCCCGAGTTGATTTTGATAATCTGGGGCTGAATAGACTTGCCTCCTTGCAGTAAGCCCCGGACAAAAGGCTGGACAGTGGCTGAAAGCCCTTTCCCGACACGGCCCCTCTCCTTTGTTCCGGGGTTGCTGATAAAAGAACCGGGAGTCCATTAATTCAGTGAATGAACATATAGGAAAGTCAGTCTCCTCTTGAGAACAATAATGTTGAGGTCAGCTTCGGTTGCCATGGAAACTAAGTACTCCTAAGAAGTTTGCATCCTTGATTTTGCTGAATCAAAGGCTGCAGAGCCTAGAGGTGTGGCGGGGCCAAGAGCAGAAAGTCGAACGCAAAGCGGAGGCTCTCCATCGGCCCTTTCCGCCACTGTTCTGGGGCAGCAGTCCCGAGAGGGGGGAGTTGGAGGGGGGGGACCCTCAGCACCCCGCCCCCAGAACAGCCCCAAGTCTGGCTACTTGCCCTTCCCCCTGTCTCCCGGGAGCCTCTGTTTTCACAACTGTTGACGCTTATCTGAAAAGCCCTGTGCTGCTTAGGTGTGACTTCGGTGGCTCTAGTGCCTGGGGCAGAAAACTAGGCCTCCTACGGACTCTGACCTGCAGCCACATCGAGCACCTGAACTTGCCCCGGGGTGGTGGCTCTGCGGCCCGTCCCTAGCAGATAAGGGTGATTAATGAGCCCACAGTGTGACCAGGGAGAGTTATAGGTGGCTCCCGGGCTGGGTGACAACATTGTAAATGCAGACTTTTTGCATTTTGTCTGCTCCCCTCACCATGGATTCCGCTTCCCCGCCCCCACCCCAGCGGAAGGATTCCTAAAATCAGCTTAAA